>BQMB01001278.1:0-195363 GCA_027943415.1 Closterium sp. NIES-67 | reverse complement strand
GCGCCGGGCGGTGAGTCCTGCAGTCTGAGCGCCCCCGCACGGCGCATCAGGTGCTCCATGTGGGCTTGTGTGTGCTACGGTGGGGCCGGTAGGCCAATGTCGTATACGCCCGTCAGGCCTAGTCTAGAGATGGGGGGGCGCCATTCATTGCCTGCCTTGTACTTGCTGCGATATAGTTGAATGCTGGACTTGCCACCCCTCCCGCGCGGCCGAAGGCCGCGCTGCGAGCGTCGGCGGCGAAAGGCCGCCGACGCGAGCCGCCACCAAGGGTAGGAGAAAGAAGAACTAAAACTAAACGAGGGAAATGAGGCAGGGAAGGGCCTTAAATAGAGAGGAAGGGACTTAGGCTCTCTCTCTTCTCTCTCTCTCTCTCTCTCTTCTCTCTCTCTCTCTCTCTCTCTCTCTCTCTCTCTCTCTCTCTCTCTCTCTCTCTCTCTCTCTCTCTCTCTCTCTCTCTCTCTCTCTCTCTCTCTCTCCTCTCTCTCTCTCTCTCTCTCTCTCTCTCTCTCTCTCTCTCTCTCTCTCTCTCTCTCTCTCTCTCTCTCTCTCTCTCTCTCTCTCTCTCTCTCTCTCTCCTCTCTCTCTCTCTCTCTCTCTCTCTCTCTCTCTCTCTCTCTCTCTCTCTCTCTCTCTCTCTCTCTCTCTCTCTCTCTCTCTCTCTCTCTCTCTCTCTCTCTCTCTCTTCTCTCTCTCTCTCTCTCTCTCTCTCTCTCTCTCTCTCTCTCTCTCTCTCTCTCTCTCTCTCTTCTCTCTCTCTCTCCTCTCTCTCTCTCTCTCTCTCTCTCTCTCTCTCTCTCTCTCTCTCTCTCTCTCTCTCTCTCTCTCTCTCTCCCCGCCCCACACCGCCCGCCCGCCACCAGTGACGGCACATTCCATGTGTGGGAGACAGAGTCCTGGACGTGCCAGCAGTGGTCTGTGGGCGCTCAGCAGATCACAGTGAGTTGAGCTCTCTCCCTTGCCCGCCTGCCTGCCCGCGTGCGTGCCTGCGTGCGTACCCGCCTGCGTGCCTGTGCGCATGCATGACTTTATTGGTCCTTTTTATTCGTCGTTCTTCACTTTTTGCCTTGCAAGTGCCATACCCCCCCCGCCTTCCTCCTTTCTCATCCCTTCATCCCTCCTCCTTGGTCTCTTCTCACTCGGCATGTCCTTCTGCCTCCCATCCCCCCCCCTCCCTTTCCCCCCCCTCTCCTCATGCCCCTTGCTTGCAGGCACTAGCACGGACTCCTATCAGCTGTAGGCTGCTGCTTTTGAGGCGCCTCAAATGCAGGCAGCAGCACGGAGTTATATCAGCTGTAGGCTGCTGCTCGCCTTCCACTCCACGCGCCCATCCTTCCCCCTGTGCTCCTTTCTTTCGACACACCTAAATACCATCTTTTCCCAATTCCCTCCCCCCCCCCCCACTCTCCTCATGGCCCCCCCTTGCAGGCGGCGGCATGGAGTCCTGACAGCCGGTTGCTGCTGCTGCCCTTCCACTCCACGCCCGCCCTTCCCCCTGTGTCCCTTTCTTTTCAACACACCTAGAAGAGCTTCCCCTACCAATTCCCCCCATCCCCCCCCGCCGTCCCCCTCCATGCCCTGCCAGGCAGCAGCATGGAGTCCTGACAGCCGGGTGCTGCTGCTGGCCTTTCACTCCACGCCCACCCTTGCAGCCGTGCACATTGCCCGCTCGCCTCCCGCACTCGGTGGGTAACCACAAGCCCTTCTACTCTCTCCCCTCCCCATTCGCCCAAACCCCCCACCGCCTTCTCTGGAAACCCTGTGCTAGTCCTCTTGTCTGCACCCCCCACCTGCACTTGCTGCAGAGATCCATGTGATGCCACTTAAGACGGCTGACTGACCTCGCATCAACAGGTGTCATGCTGCCAGATCTGATACTGCTCTAACTGCCTTTCCTCTGTTATGCGCCTGCCCTTGCTCCAGACATCTATGTGCTGCCACTGGAGCTGCTTGATCTGGCATCAGCAGTGGTCATGCTGCCGGGTCTAATAGATCCCTGTCTTTCCTCCGTTCTGCATCTTCTCTTGCTGCAGACATCCACGTGCTGCCACTGGAGCTGCCCGATCTGGCATCGCTCATGGTCAATCCCATGCTGCCCCCCGGATCATCTGCCTTTGGGTGAGTCCGTTTCGCCTTGCTTGATCCCATTAGACCACTCTCGCCTGTATGCCGCACCCTTCTCCTTCTCCTGCCCCTTATCCTTCCTCACCACCTTCCTGCCCGTCTTTCGAGGTGACTTTTGAGTCGACTCAAAAGACACCTTCCTGTCTGTCTTTCTTAGCTGTGCGCAGCGGGGTCATCACCTTCTCTCTTTCTTTTCCAACATCCATGACCTGGCATGGGGCTCCTCTTGGCACCGGCACACCCACCTAGCCTAGTCCTTCCCATCTCCTCCACCTCCTCGTGTCGCCCATGCACTCCTTGTTTCCCTCCTATCTGTCTCCTTCCATCCGCCCGTGTGCAGAGGAGTGCAGGACATGGCATGGGACCCCTCAGGCAGGCGCCTAGCCATCTCCTTCTCATCTGCACACCCAAAAACCGAAAACCGCAGGCAGATTAGCCATGTCACGTCTCCCTCCTCCTTCACCCCTCTTCCCCTCCTATCCTTCCTTCTCCATTTGCCCGTGTGCAGAGGAGTGCAGGACATGGCATGGGACCCCTCTGGAAGGCGCCTAGCCATCTCCTTCTCCTCCTCTCGCCCGGACACAGCAGGGGTGGTGGCGCTTTTTGACACACACCTTGCTCCCATCCTCACCGCTTCCCTCCTGTAATGCTCCCTCCCACCCACTCTTCTCCTCTGTTCTTCTCATTTGCTCATTCTCCTCATCTCTCCTCATCGCCTCTTGTCGCTCCTCGTCTCCTCGTCTCTCCTCGTCTCTCCTTGTCTCCATCCCACCACCTTGCTCCCGGGCCTCCTTCCTCCTGCTGCCTCTCTCTTTCTAAACACCCGACACTGCTGCTCTTGTGGTTGCTGTTTTATCCGCACACCTGATCTCTTCCGTTTTTCCATGCTGCTCGTGTCTCTCGTTTACTGCCGCATTTTCCAGTACTGTGAGAGCTGTCATTAGCTGCACAAGCTGTTCACCTTCTTATATTCTTTACCTCTGTGGTATCATTTGACGCCCATCATCAGCAGCATCAGCTGCACCAGCAGTAGCAGCAGCACCACCACCACCACCACCACCACCACCACCACCACTCCTAGTATCATCATCCCCCTCTTCACCACCACCAGTCACTCCCACTTCATCTCTTCTTCATTTTCCACCCACCCCTCCATGATCACAGTGGTGTGATTCGAGGCCCATCAACAGCACCACCACCCCCACCACCGCAACTTGTGGCATCATCGTCCTCCTCACCACCACCACCACCCCCATCGCCACCTGTGGCACAAGCAGGGGAGCTCCCAGTTGCGCCTCTTGCCATGTCATTCCGCCCCAACTTCAAGCACGGAGCTCTGCTGTCCGTTGTAAGCTCCGCCCCCTCACTCACCCCTCATCCCCCTCATCCCCCTCATCCCCCTCATCCCCCTCATCCCTCTCATCCCCCTCATCCCCCTCATCCCCCTCATCCCCCTCATCCCCCTCGCTCATGCATTCCCCTCCTTCGTCACATCCTGATTCCGCAAGTGCTCCCTTTTCGAGAATTCTCAAAAACATTCCGCAAGTGCTCCCTTTTCCCTCCTGTTTGTGAGCCACAGCGTCCCAGCACACCGACAATTTATTGATGCTGGAACTGCCGCCTCCTTTCCTTTCCTTTCCTCCCATCCGCGCTGCAGGTGTGGTCCTCTGGGCTCTGCCGGACGTACCCGCTGCTCAGTTCCTAAACCCTCGCAGGTTAAAAGTGTAGTTTGAGGCGTATCAATACTGGCCATGGCGCACCCGCTGCTCAGTTCCTAAACCCTCGCAGGTTAAAAGTGTAGTTTGAGGCGTATCAAGACTGGCCATGGCGCACCCGCTGCTCAGTTCCTAAACCCTCGCAGGTCTCTGAATAAATCAACCTGGTCCTGCGACTCCTGCCATATCAAACTGGCCATGACTTAGCCAGAATGTTGGAACTTACTATGCGAGTTGTGCTTCACCAGTTCAGCTGCATAGCCGATGCAAGATTTTGAGTTCAAAATACGGTGCACTGTAGATGGTTTTTGTGGACACCAGTGGTGGATGCTGTTAGAATAATGCGGCAGTCTGCATATAACTGTCAACTTATATTCATATGTTGTTGCTAGACAGGTGCATGCTCATAGAGAGTACAACACACTAGCACAAAACCACCCTGTATGCTCATTTCTATCCAATCCGTTATTCTAAGATGGTATCACGCTAGGCTAGGTCCCTCACCCGTGCTTCCGCCCTAGACCGCCCTAGTCCCTAGCGCCCAGCCTAGTCCCTATCGTGCCCCTGCCCTAGCCCGCTGGCCCTAGCTCGCCGCTGGCCCTTCGCGCGCCGCGCGAGCCATCGCCCGCTGGCCCCTCGCTCGTCGCTGGGCCCTAGCTCATCCGCTGGCCCCTAGCTAGTCTGCTGGACCCTAGCTCGCCGCTGGCCCTTCGCACGCCGCGCGGGCCCCAGCCCGCTGGCCTCTCGCTCGCCGCTGGCCCTTCGCGCGCCGCACGAACCCTTGCCCGCTGGCCCGTCGCTCGTCGCTGGCCCCTAGCTCGCCGCTGGCCCTTCACATGCCGCGGGCCCTAGCCCGCTGGCCCCTAGCTCGCCGCTGGCCTTTCGCGCGCCACGCGAGCCCTAGCGCACTGGCCTCAGCTCGCCGGCCCCAGCTCGCCGGCCCTAGCTCGCCGGCCCTAGCATGCTTGCCGCCCCTACCGCGCTCGCCGGCCCCAGCTCGCCGGCCCCAGTTCGCGCCGGCCCCAGTTCGATCCAGCCCCTAGCTCCCGCCGGCCCCAGCTCCTGCCGACCCCAGCTTCTACCGACCTTGCACACCCCCCCCCCCCCACGGCCGGACTCTGCTTCCCGAGCCGCGCCGCCCCAGCTCGCCGTGCCGCAGGGCCGCCGTGCCGCTCTGCCGTCGTGCTGCTGTGCTGCCGTGCTACTGTGCCGCCGTGACGCCGTGCAGTCGTGCCGTTGTGTCGCCGTGCCGCCGTGCTGCTGAGTCGCCGTGACGTCGTGCCGCCGTGCTAATGTCGTCGTGGTGATGGCGCACACTGTGCTCCACCTGGATGCGGAGGGTCGTGCGGTCGACTTCAAGGCGTGGCTCGCCGACCTCCGCCGCCAGCTGAAGGGTCAGCGCCAGGACGGCAAGTCCCTGGACGTCCATGTCGACGGTAAGCTCCCCTACCCTGACCCGCCTGCTGCCCTCTTTGACGCCTCCACACCTGCTGAGCATGAGGCCTTCGCTGCCGCCGAGCTCGCCCGCTCTGTCTGGAGTCGCGCAACGCAATTGCGCAGCTTGCTATCAGTCACGCCCTCTCCTTGTCCGAGCGTCCCCACTTTTAGGCTGTAGAGACTGCGAAGGGGTACCAAGATGCCATCATTGCGCGCTATTCCACTCCCTCCACCTCTGCTGGCCGTCTTCTTCTTCCCCTGCTCTTCCCTGATCTTGCGCCCTTCCCCGTTGTCGCTGATCTCGCCACTCACCTGCGCGCTCTCGAGACTAACTACTGCGCTGCTAGCACTAAGGCCCAGCTCACTGTACTGCCTCCCCTCTTCGGCGCTACCATCTGCTTCCTTGCTACGCGTCTTTCCGACCGCCTCGCCACTGCCCGCGACCACTTCCTTACTCTCCACCCAGCTGACCTCACCCTTAATGTCTTTGTCACCGCCCTGTCCGCGATAGAGACCCGCCAGCGCACTATCGCTCAATGTAGCGGTACTGCGCCCGGTCCCTATCTTCTAGGGTTGTGCCCCCTCCTATTGTACATAATCTGACATTTCTACTGCTGTCGCTGAGACAGCCCCTGCTCCTGAGACTGCTGCGGCGGCCTCAACGCAACCTCGTCAGGGTAAGGGCCACCGCCCCAGGTGGGGGCATGGCGGAGGGAGGGGTGGCAGGGGTGGTGGAGGTGGTGGAGGTGGTGTGAGTACCAGTGGTACAGACGAGGGGGTCGGGGCTGATGCCCCAGAGCAGCAGCAGGAGCAGTAGCAGCCGAAGCAGCAGCCCCAGTAGCAGCACTCGCAGCAGCAGCAGCAGCCGTGGGGAACCCCGTCGCCATCGTGGCATGGCGGCTTTGGTGGCGTCGGCCGCGGTGGCGGCTCGCGCAGCTCGGCGTTGGGTGCCGGCTCAGGTGCGGTGACTTGTCAGTACCAGCTTTAGACCGGCCCCAATCGCAGCACCGTGTGCGACCGTCCCGGTCACACCGCCGCCTGCTGCTATCGCCGCCTTGACGACCTCTTCCGTCTCCATTTCGGGCCCGCGCCGGACCTCCCGGACTGGCACAGCCTGATACGTCGCCGTGTGCCAGTCTTTGAGATGGATATGGATCAGATTAGGTCTGCTTTGTATGCCATATATGCCGATGAGTCTAGTGTGACTGGACCTTATTACCTTGTGTTGCCTAGTGTAGGTGTGTCAGCTGTGTGTAGCCTAGGCTCCCCTGCTACGTCAGGCAAAGGACCTCCTGCCTTGTTTAGCCTCGGCTCCACCCTAGTCGTTCCGCCGGCTGACGCTACCGCCGTGCTCTCCTTCACACTGGACTCTGGTGTGTCCGGCTGCTTATTTCGTGACCACACTGCACTCATGCCGCTTGCCGCCCCTATAGTTGTCGCGCTTGCAAACCCCTCCTCAGGTCCGGTAGTTGCCCCTAGCTCCACCACCCTTCCCTGTCCGGCGGTTCCCTCAGGCTCCCTCATAGACTTGCACATCCCCTCGTTCTCCAAGAACCTAGCTGGTGTTGGCTGTCTTCAGGACCTTGGTGTCACCACTACGTTCCTTGGACACTAATGGTACGCAATCTGTACCGAGGCCGCCACAGGTGCACCCCTCACCACGTTTTCCCCGGACCCAATGGCTGGCCAGTTCACGTTGGACGCCACGTCTCCCTCGGTGGGAGCGTCCTTTTACGTGGCGGCGCCTACTCAGATCGATGCGGCTTGCTCTTTCTCGGTCGCTCACTCACCCGTCGCTAGTGTGACACCACTGCCTAGGTCACCCCGCACTCCCGCGTCTGCGTCGCATGTCTCAGCATGGTCTTGTCTTAGGTCTCCCTACGTCGCTCCCTGCCCTCCCTCGCTCACCCGTGCCTCTGTGCACGCCCTACGTCGAGGGTCGGCTGCGCCGTGCTCCTCATTCCTCCTCATTTCCCCCTACCACTTCTCCACTCCTGACCCTGCACTTGGACGTTTGGGGCCCAGCCCCTGTCCTCGGGCCGCGTAGCGAGCTCTACTTTCTGGTGCTCGTCAACGACTACACGCGCTACACCACGGTGTTTCCCTTGGAGCGGAAGGCTGACGTGCATGAAGTTCTTATCACGTGGGTCCGAGCTGTGCGAGTCAACCGCGGCCTGCCGGTGCTTCGTCTTCACTCCGACCTTGGCGTTGAGTTCGCCTCTGGTCGGCTTCGCCAGTTCTATCGTGCGAAAGGCATCTCCCAGTCGTACACCCTGCCGAACTCCCCGCAGCAGAATGGGGTCAATGAGCGACGCATCGGTTTGGTCAGGGAGGTGGCTCGTACCTCCATGATCCATGTTAGTGCACCCCATTTTCTGTGGCCGTTCGCTATTCGTTACGCCTCTCACCAGCTCAACCTGTGGCCACACTCCCACGGCCACAGGTTTCGCCGACCCTTCTCTGGACCGGGTCACCTAGTGACGCGTATGCGTTCCACATATGGGGCTGCCTCGCTCACGTTTGTGCCTCTGGCACGGACAAGCTCACTTCCCGCACCGTCCCTTGTGTCATCCTTGGCTTCCCCCTTGATGCGTTTGACTGGCACTTTTACCACCCGCCGTCTCACCGCTTCTATAACTCACGTGACATCACCTTTGACGAGTCTGCCCCCTTCTACGCTCGCTTTCCCCACCGAGGTCTCCCGGTTACCCTGCTCGTGTTCCTTGTCCCCACTCCCCCGGTAGCTCCTGTTCCCCTCCCTCCCCGTCTTGCCCCGTCTGGTGTGTCTCACGTCACTCTCCTTCCCTCGGTTTCCCCAGCGGAGAAGTCGGCTGATTCCGGGGTCCCTTTGGCTCAGGGTTTGCCGCCTGTCTCCGCCTCGGTGTCTCCTCCTCCGTTGCTGCAGCAGCCGCCATCGCCGCCGCTGCTGCATCCGCCGCAGCAGCCGCCGCCGCCGACGCCGCCGCAGCCGCATGGGTCCGCGAGCTCTGGGGGTGCGGACGCTGAGGAGGGTGCTGAACCTGGGGGTGCTGGTTCTAGGGGTGCTAATCCTGGGGTACTGTTGTGGCTTGTCTCGACGGTCTTGGGGGTGACACCGGTGCTGGAGAGGGTTCTCGTCCTGGGGGTGCTGTTGTGGAGGGTCCCGGGGTTAGCCGTGGTGCGGCTGGAGGCTCTGGTGTCGGTGTGGAGCAGCTGCAGCAGTCGCCGCCAGTGTCAGCTCTTCGCCTCCACTGGCCGGCCGCCTGCACCTCCCCCGGTGCCACCTCCTCCGCCTGTCTACGGTCCTGTGTTTCCTCCGCCGGACTCGTCCCCGGCTCGTTTCCCCCCTCGTTCTCCTCTTGCGTCTCCTCCTATGTTTACTGACCCAACGCCTCCCTCCCACTTCTGGTCTCGTCGTCCCTCTCGTGCTCGTCCAGCATTCTCACCCTATGTTGCACCCTATGTTGGTCCTTATAGGGCACACAGACGCTTCGTGGGCGGACAACGCTGAGACGCTCCAGTCCTCCCAGGGCTATTGCTTTAACCTTGGTCCACCCGCTCATCGTCTGTTGCACAGTCTAGCTGTGAGGCTGAGATCTATGCTGGTGCCATGGCGGCACAAGAGCTCCGCTAGCTGACATTCTTGCTCACAAAACTTAGGTGAGCTACGTAGCTCTTCCCTGGTCCTGTACGCTGACAACAAGGCCATGATCCTCCTGTGTCAGGAGGCTCGACTAGAGGGCAGAGCGAAGCACATCCGGCTGCAGTACTTCTTCCTACACGAGCTACAGCAACGCCACCAGGCCCGCGTAGTACACTTGCCCTCCGGTGCCGACATAGCTGATATCTTTACTATGGCGCTTGCGCCTAAATATCTCATCAGCGGCACTGTGTACAGCTTGGTCTAGTTCCAGCAGCTCCTCACTTGCTAGGACCCTGATTGTGTACTATTCTTTTTATATTCTCTTGACTGGCCTTGTGGCTCTTTATCCAGTGGCCGGACTAGTAGTGCCGCCCTGGGTTGCTCTTGTCTAGTTTGTTCTCTTCTTACTGGTCTTCAGACCCTTGCCTCAGAGTTTGGACTAGTAGTGACGCCCTGAGCTGTGTGTCTCTTGCGAGGCACTGCCCCTTGTCTGGCCTAGGGGGTGTGTTTGTGAACATATTTATATTTTTTTTTATAGGCTAGATAGGTGCATGCTTATAGAGAGTACAGCACCGTAGCACAAAACCTGCATGTATGCCTTATTCTAGTCATTGCGTTATTCTGAGATGTTATCACGCTAGGTTAGGTCCCCCCCTCCCCGCTTACGCTTTTGCCCCTAGCTCTAGCCCGTGTCCTAGCCATGCCCTAGTCCTAGCCGCGCCCGCGCCCTAGCCCTAGCCGTGCTGCACTGCGCCCAAGCCATGCCCGCGCGGCCCCGCGCCGTGCCCCTCCGTCCGCGACATCTGCGCCATCCGCGCCGTCCACGGCGTCGGCGCCGTCCGCGTCGACCACGCCGCTCGCACCGTCTGCGCCGTCCGAGCCCGAGCCCGCGCCGTCCGCGTCGCGCTTGCGCCGTCTGTGCCGTTCGCGCCGCGCCGGCGCTGTCGGCGCACGAGACGTCCCTGCCAGACCGCGCCGTCCTCGCCAATCCACGCTAGCCCCGCCACTTCGCACTGATCTCGCCACTTCACGCTGGCCCCTGCCTGCTGCGCCGCGTTGCCAAGCCGACAAGCCGCCGTGCCGCGCCGCTGAGCCAGCGTACCGCCGTGCCGCCGCGCAGCCGAGCCGCCGAGTCGTCGAGCCGCCGAGCCTCCGAGTCGCCAAGCCTTCGAGCCGCCGAGTAGCCGCACCGCCGAGTCGCCAAGCCGTCGAGCGGCCGAATAGCCACGCCACTGAGCCGCCGCGTCGCCGTGTCGCTGTGCCGACCCGACCCGACGGCCCTGGTTCCCTCCTCTGCGCCGACGCTCCCGCCAGAAGTCTTCACCACCGCTTTCCATCGCTCCCCACCGTTCTCTCCCCCTCCTCCTCTCGCGGCGGTCCGCTGCAGCAGCTGTGGCGATGGCGGACGCTGTGCTGTGCCTGGACGCGGAGGGTTTGGCGATCGACTTTGAGGCGTGGCTCACCGACCTCCGCCGCTCGCTGAGGGAACAGCGCCAGGATGGCCGGTCGCTGGCCGTCCGCGTCCACGGTAAGATCCCCTGCCCTGACCCGCCTGCTGCCCTCTCTGACGCCCCCACGCCCGCTGAGTGTGAGGACTTTGCAGCTGCTGAGCTCGCCCGCTCCGTCTGGGAGCCACATGACGCAGTCGCGCAGCTTGCTATCAGTTGTGCCCTCCCCCTGTCTGCGCAGAAGTACTTAGATGTCGTCATTGCGTGCTATTCCACTATCTCCTCTGCCTCTACCGGTTGTCTTCTTCTCCCCCTGCTCTTCCCTGACCTTGTGTCTTTTCCTACTGTCGCTGATCTCACAACTCACCAGCGCGCGCTAGAGGCTAGCTACCGCACTGAGGCTGAGCTCCTTGTACTGCCTCCCCCCCTCGGTGCTACTCTTTACTTCCTTGCCACGCGCCTTCCTGACCGCCTACCCACTGCCCGCGACCACTTCCTTGGCCTCCACCCCGCTCACCTCACCCTCGCCGACTTTGTCACTACCCTGTCCGCGATAAAGACCCACCAGCGCAGTATCGCTCAGTCGAGTGGTACTGCGGCGGTCCCTATCTTCCAAGGCTGTGCTCCCTTCTAGTGGACTTACTCTGACGTCTCTGCCGCTGTTGCTGAGACGGCCTCTGCTGCTGAGACGGCTGCCGCAGCCTCAGCGCAATCTTGTCAGGTTAGGGGACGCCAGACCCAGGGGGGGCGTGGCGGCGGGAGGGGTGGAGGGGATGGCGGGGGTGGCAGAGGTGGCGGAGGTGGTGAAGGGGACGGTGGTGCAGACAAGGGGACCGGCGCTGGTGCCCCGGCGTAGCAGCAGCAGCAACAGTCCCAGCAGCAACCGCAGCCGCAGTAGCAGCAGCAGCAGCTGTGGGGACCCCCGCCACTGTGGTGGCCTGGAGGCTCTGGTGGTGGTCGTCGTGGTGATGGGCCGCGTAGCTCGGTGTCAAGTTGCGGCTCTAGTGTGGTCACCTGCCAATACCAGCTTCAGTTCGGCCGCCGCCGCGGCACCGTCTGTGACCGTCCCGCTCACACCGCCGCTCGCTGCTACCACCGCCTCGACGGCCTCTTCCGTCTCTAGTTCGTCCCTGCGCCAGCCTGGTACGTCGCCGTGTGCCGGTCTTTGAGATGGATATGGATCAGATTTGCTCTGCTATGTTGCCATGTGTGCTGATGACTCTAGTGTGACTGGACCTCATTTCCCTGTGTTGCCTAGTGTAGGTGTGCCCTCTGTGTGTAGTCTAGGCTCCCCTGATACGTCAGGTGTAGGACCTCCTGATTTGTTTAGCCTAGGCTCCACGTTAGCCCCTCCGCCCGGCTGCGGCTACCGTCGTGCTTTCCGTTACATTAGACGCTGGTGCGTCCGCCTGCTTCTTTCGCGACCACATTGCGCTCATGCCGCTTGCCGCCCATACAGCTGTTGCGCTTATTGACCCCTCCTCAGGTCCGGTAGTTGCACATAGCTCCACCACCCTTCCCTGTAGGTGGTTCCCTCGGACTCTCTTTCTCCAGGAACCTAGTTGGTGTCGGTTGTCTTCAGGACTTCGGCGTCACCACTACGTTCCCCGAACACGAGCGGTACGCAGTCTGCACTAAGGCCGCCACTGGTGCCCCTATCACCACATTCCCCCGGGACCCGGTGTCTAGCCTGTTTACGCTTGACACCGCGTCCACCCGGTAGGGGCTTCTCCTAGGTGGCTGCACCCTCCCAGGTTGTTGCGGCTTGCTCGTGTCGGTCGCTCACTCACCCGCCGCTTCAGTGGCACCACCGCCTAGGTCACCCCGCACTCCCGTGTTTGCGTCACATGTCCCATCACGGTCTGGTCTAGGTCTCAGAGCATCGCTCCCTACTCTCCCTCCTTCACCTGCACCACTGTGCACACTGTGTGTCAAGGGTAGGCTTTGCCGTGCTCCTCACTCCTCCTCGCTCCCCCCTACAACTGCGCCACTCCAGACCTACACCTGGACATCTGGTTCCCAACCCCTATCCCTGGGTCGCATCAAGAGCGCGACTTTCTAATGCTTGTCGATCACTACACGCGCTACAGCACAGTGCTTCCCCTGGAGCGGAAGGCCGACGTGCCTGACATTCTTATCCCATGGGTCGTAGCTATGCGAGTCCACCGTGGCCTCCCTGTGCTGCGTCTTCACTCCGACCATGGCGGCGAATTCGCCTCCGGTCAGCCTGGCCACTTCTGTCATGCGGTGGGCATCACCCAGTCGTACACCCTGTCAGACTCCCCGCAGCAGAATGGGGTCGCTGACCAACGCATCGATTTGGTCATGGAGGTGGCTCATACCTCCATGATCCATGCAAGTGCACCCCATTTTCTGTGGCCGTTCGCTGTTCGCTACGCCGCTTACCAGCTTAACCTGTGGCTACACTCCCAGCCGCCGCAGGTTTCGCCGACCCTCCTCTGGACCGGTTCCCCGGGTGACAAGTCTGCGTTTCATGTCTGGGGCTGCCTCGCTCATGTTCGTGCTTCTGGCATGGACAAGCTCACCGCACTTTCCCTTGTGTGTTCCTTGACTTCCCCCTAGACGCGTCTGATTGGCACTTTTACCACCCGCCGTCTCACTGTTTCTTTCACTCTCGTGACGTCACTTTTGACGAGTTTGTCTCCTTCTACACCCGCTTTCTCCACCGAGGTCTCCTGGTTACCCTGCCCCTGTTCCCAGTCCCCCGGTAGCCCCTGCTCCTCTCCCTCCGAGTCCTACCCCGTTTGGTGTGTCTCAAGTCACTCCCCTCCCGTCGCTTGTCCCGGTAGAGGAGTCGCTAACTCTGGGGGCCCTGCGGCTCCGGTTTTGCCGCCTGTCTCCGCCCCGGTATCTCCTCCGCCGCCGCCGTCGCCGCCATCACAGTTGCAGCAGTAGCCGTAATCGTCGCCGCAGTAGTCGCAGCCGCCGCAGGGGTCCGCGAGCTCTGGGGGTGCGGGCGTTGAGGAGGGTGCTAGTCTTGGGGGTATTGTCGTGGCTTGTCCCGGCGGTCCTTGGGGTGGCACTTGTACTGGAGAGGGTACTCGTTCTGGGGGTGTTGGTTCTGGGGGTGCTAGTCCTGGGGGTACTGTCGTGGTTTTCCTAGCAGTTCTGGGGGTGGCCAGGTTCTGGAGAGGGTTCTCGTTCTAGGGGTGTTGTCGT
Organism: Closterium sp. NIES-67; assembly: GCA_027943415.1. Taxonomy (NCBI): domain Eukaryota; kingdom Viridiplantae; phylum Streptophyta; class Zygnematophyceae; order Desmidiales; family Closteriaceae; genus Closterium; species Closterium sp. NIES-67. The sequence goes on along the minus strand of BQMB01001278.1, from coordinate 181,840 downwards.
GGAGCATCCATAAGTTAGCCGAAGTGTGGATGGAGGTTATGGCGTCATCGTGGAGCAGCAGCAGCAGTCGCCGCTAGTGTCCGCCCTTTGCCTCCTGGGTCTTCCCTCCCCTGACCGCACACCTGCGCCTCCCCCGCCGCGGACTCCCCCGCCTGTCTATGGTCCTGTGTTTCCTCTGCGGGACTCGTTCCCGGCTCGTTTCCCCCTCGTTCTCCTCCTGTGTCTCCTCCCTTGTCTCCTGACTCGACCCCCCCCTAGCACTGGTGGTCTCACCTTGCCTCTCGTGCGCGTCCTGTCTATCCTGTCCAGCGCTCTCACCCTATGTTGCTCCGCTCTCACGTGTCTCCTGCTCCTCTTCTACCGTCACCTCCTCAGTCGTCGCTTGTTGTCTCTTCGCCTCCTCTCTCTGACTTCCTCCGTGCTGCTAGTCCGCCTGTTCCTCATGTTCTTGCATCTCTTGTTACCAACCCGTCCGTTCCCGTCTCTAGTCTTGAAGCTCTAACGGTTGCTGTCATTGACTTTGCCTCTACCCGACGCTCTTAACATCCCCACCCCTCGCACCTACGCTGAGGCGACCTTGGGACCCTGGGCCTCTCAGTGGATAGCTGCCATGGACGCGGAGATGGCATCTTGGAGATCCACCGGCACCTACGTCGACGGTGTTCCCCCACTTGGGGTGAACGTATTCAATGCCTGATGCCTCTTAAAGGTGAAGCGCCCTCCTGGAGAGCCACTGGTGTTCAAGGCACGCTACATTGCTAGAGGCTTCAGTCTTTCAGACCTTAGCCCTGACCCCGAAGATCACCACTCTTCGAGCGCTGCTACACGTAGCAACACAGCGTGACTACGAGCTGTACTCCCTCGACTTCTCTACAACGTTTCTCCAGGGCAGTGTGCAAGAGCAGGTCTACCTGCGCTGTCCGCCAGGCCTCACTGGCACCTTCGCCCCTTGGATCGAGTGGCTTCTCCGTCGCCCGGTTTACGGCCTATCGCAGGCGGCCCGTGATTGGCACAGCACGTTGCGTGCTACGTTAGCTGACCTGCAGTTCTTCCTGTCGTCTGCAGACCCTTTTCTCTTCATTCGTTCAGGCCGCACTAGCCTCCGTGAAGGCTGAGCTGCTGAGGAGACACACCTGCATTGACCTAGGAGAGATGCGCCGCTATCTTGACCAGCAGATCTCCAGGGACAAAGCAGCGCGCACCATCACTCTCACACAGTCACACTTGGTGTGCCAGGTCCTTCAGAGGTTCGGTCTTCAGTTCTCCTCCACACAGCCCACACCTCTGCTAGTAGATCACAGGCTCCAGTCCCTGAAGAGTCGATGTAGCCTAGTGGTCCGTATGCAGAGCTGGTGGGTTGCCTCATGTACCTGATGACTTGCACTCGTCTAGATCTCGCATACCCTCTCTGCATCATTGCTCGCTTTGTGGCGACAGGCAGACACCGACCACAGCACTGGTTGGCCGCTATGAGGGTTTTGCGTTACCTAGCAAGTACATCGGGCATAGGGCTAGTGCTAGGAGGACGCAGGCCAGTGGTCCTTACAGGGCACACAGACGCTTCGTGGGCGGACGACGCTGAGACACTCAGGTCCTCCCACTGCTACAGCTTTTGCATTGGTGCAAGCGCCATCTCGTGGAGGTCCACCCGCTCATCATCTGTTGCACAGTCTAGCTGTGAGGCTGAGATCTACGCTGGTTCCATAGCGGCACAGGAGCTCCGCTGGCTGACTTTCTTGCTCACAGACTTAGGTGAGTGGCCTAGCTTTGCCCCAGTTCTGTACGCTTACAACATGGTCATGATCCTCTTGTGTCAGGAGCCTCAATTGGAGGGCAGAGTGAAGCACATCCAGCTGATGTGCTTCCTCATGCGTGAGCTACAGCAGCGACGCCAAGCCCGCGTAGTCCACTTGGCCTCCGTGCCAACACTGCAGATATTTTTACAGAGGCGCTTGCGCGTAAAGTTCATCAGCGGCACTGTGTACATCTTGGTCTAGTTCCAGTAGCTCCTCACTTGCTAGAACCCTGATTGTGTACTACTCTTTCATATATTCTCATGACCGGCCTTGTGGCTTCTCTTCTAGTGGCCGGACTAGTAGTGCCGCCCTGGTTTGCTCTTGTCTAGTTTGTACTCTTCTTACTGGTCTTCGGACCCTTGCCTCCGAGGTTGGACTACTAGTGCCACTCTGAGCAGCGTGTCTCTTGCCAGGCACTGCCCCTTGTCTAGCCTAGGGGGTGTGTCAATATATTTATATATTGTTATAGGCTAGATAGGTGCATGCTTATAGAGAGTACAGTACCATAGCACAAAACCTGCCTGTATGCCTCATTCTAGTCATTGTGTTATTCTGAGAGTGGCAACGCATATTCATACTTTGTTATAGGCTCGTCAGGTGCATGCTCATAGAGAGTACAACATACTAGCCCAAAACCACCATGTATGCTCGTTTCTATCAAATCCGTTATTCTAAGAATAACAACCGATGCTGCTGCGACCCACTTTGATGGGTATAGTACTGGAACGTAACAGATCAGATCAATTGCTCTTTGAGGTAGAGGACGCTGGCTTTTGTCTCGCATGAGGAACATCACTGCGAGTGAAAGATATTGTTTCTATTGTGTAGACGTTTAGTGCCGAAGGTAACTTTGCACAATGTGGTGCACTTGTAAAGAAGTGAACAGCACTAATTGAGAGTATTACCGTAGCTTAATCGGATTTTTTCTGTACACAGTACAATACAGTGGGCTTCACCTATAGGTCATATTCCCTTAGCACCCGGGGGCCGACTCGGCAAATTTCCCTTTTAACGAATATTGGTCGTACGGTAGGGGCAACGTGGACTATGGGGTTCTCCCTGGAAATGGGGCGTTGTTTTTTGTGTACTGTACATGGTTGGCTTGACTGGCGTATGCAGGGACAGAGGAAATATCACCACGTCGCAAGCCTCGTCATCTGTGTTTCAACTCCGCGTTTCAACTGATTTTAAGAATTGAATCCAAAGGTGACAAACATGGACAGCAATCAAGCAAGAAACAGAATCGATTCGCCAAAGACAGCACTCGACACTAGACTGGAGTCAAAATTATACACCGACCGAAAACAATGGGATATCCGGCCGACAGACCCCAACTCCTTGCTACGCAGCACAGCCCACGCGCCGCGCCGCTACGGTCATAGGCAACGCACATGCCTTCTCACGCCTCAGCATACACGCTTTACGACATCGTCTCGTAAGACCGAAGTGCATCATCGACCGCCTAAAACCCACGATACGTAGCCGGCTGGGCGCCAAATGTCATCCACTCGCCCGCGTTGGGATATCCGGACATAATCACCGCGGCGCTGCGAACATGAGTGAGGTACTGTGCCTCCGCCGCGCCGGGCGCATTGTTAGTGTCCAGGCGGGGAGATGCGCACTCCAAACGATCAATAATTGCAGGTTCGCGGATGTCAAAAAGCACCCGCAGATCGCGCGGAGCCAAGCCAATGGACTTGGCGCAGCCGATAAGCATCTATGTCGCCATGCGCGACAGATTGCGCCGGTTCCGCACTGAGTCATTCGGAGCCGGCGTGGGGAGGCGCGTTCGCCCACCACGAATCCCGCTGGGCCTGGCCAAGCGGCTCGACATCAAGCGGATCCACCCCGGTTGGATCGCTCGTCTCGTCGTCTCGCTCGGGGGTGACGAAACAAGCCGCGAAACTCATGAAGCCTGGGCCGAATGGTAGGGCCAGCATGATTTGCTGCACCGGCTCGATGTTTGACTCCAGCTGCGGCTCCTGCTCTTCAGAAGTCACGACGAGGAGCGGTAGCAGCGGCTGCCAGGTGGCGGGCAGCATTCGCGTCCGCCAGAAGCACTTCTGGATAGTTGCGGTGTCCAAGCCAAGAAACGCACCCGACACCCATGTTACCACCTGCCACATCTCGGGCTTCCACTTCAGAACAGCGGCGACGCAGAACAGCGGCGACGGTGACGCCCGGGATCTGCCAGTGTGCGAGAACTGCCTTGAGCAGCTCCACTTTGTAACGTGCCTTCATAGCGACGATGAGACCCTGGTCCAGAGGCTGAGTGAACGGGGTCGTGTGAGGCGGCAAGTACACGAGGCGCACGTGCGAGAGAGCGCGCGTCCGAAACCCGCAGATGTCAGCTGACCTCGCGAGAGGGGATTGCAGGAGGTGACTCGAAGCGTTGTCGAGCATGACGACGATGCGGCATCCTTCCGCCATGGAGCACGCATTAACGTGCTCGAAGAACGCCGTGAAAACCTGCGCGGGGCGTATGGGATAGGCTACTGTGTATCAGAGTGTTGTTTGTATCACACGCCACACAAGTCATTGTTCATTATTAGACACGGTGCCCGCAAGCGATTGAAAGCGAGGCACATACCTCCATCATCATCCATCCAGAGGTGTTCGCGCGCCAGTAGCAGTACTTCGCAGCGTCGAATTGCTGCTTTGCGAAGCAACGGAGACGCTCATACTTGTGAAAGACGAGCGGCTTGAAAAGTTACGAGCCGTCCGCATTCACCAGCAGCGCAACGGTAAGCCGGTCCTTGCAGACTTTCTTGCCCGGGGTAGGGTCGATGCAGAATGTGTGGTCAGGGAGGAGACTGTAGTAGACGCAGGTCTCGTCGAAGTTGAACAGGTTTTCCGGGGTCAGGCCAAGCTGGTCGCACAGCCTCAGGAAGTGCAGTTGCGCGGTCAGAGCGGCGCCCTCGTCGGCAGACTTCGCTTCGCCGCTCATCTTACGCCACTTGAATCCCATTCTTCGCAGTGCTTTTTGAACCCATCCAACAGAAGCCTTAAAGTCGCTTGGCACGTTACACTTGGGGGCTAGCAGCATCGCGCGCTGCTGGATTAGAGCCGTCGAGACTGGCAAGCCAGCACCATTCGTGCTTTTCAGCCAGCTCTTGAGTCAAGCTTCCAGTAGAGGCCAATGTGGGTTACGCACCCTTCTGAACTTGGCGCGTTCGGGCCCGATGGCCCGCCACTTCTGCTCGGTTTGCAGAACTCGGTTGTGCTGCGATCCGGCTACAGACCGTATCTAGTGTGGCACCATCGCCCAATGTCTTCGAGCCGCAACGTCGGATTCTTCTTGGCGTATTGGCAGATTGCAACCTTATGCCCGATGGCTAGCGCAACATGCCGCACAGGTGCCATGTGGACGACTTTGTGGGTTTGGCGGGATCGTTCTTTGTGTCGCGTAGAGGTTGCTATTTGGGGCGTATAAATAACCCTGAGGAGTCGGAACTGCTGGCGGGGGGAACGATGTTGGGACCCCTCTGCAGCTTCCGTGGCGAGCTCGTATTGGCAGTGGGCGGACGCCGACGGATTCCGTTGGAATGGCTGGCGCAATTTTACTGGACCGCATACGAGCTGCTCGTATCTAGCGCATCATGTCAATTTTTGCGTCGGCATTGGTTGGCGAGCCTGACACGTTTGGATTTTTCTGGCTCGCCAACCACTAGGTGTGGTCGCTTTGGAAACACTAGAGCAACCCGATTGGACGCCCTTGGATTACCCGAATTGACTGTCTATATTTCTGTTCAGTTGAGACGGGTTCACTTTGCGTACAAGGAGAGGTCCTTAAGGATAAATTGCATATGGAATACTCCTGGGCGTAAAAGGGGGTCGTCTACAAGGCATATGACCTGTACCAGCATGGTCGCAGAGATTGTGCCACCGTACACTCGACAGGGCAGGATGGCTGACCTGGAAAGGCACCATGCTGAAGTCCCAGCAGTATGTTCGCCGCTGACCCCAAACACCCTCGCTTTTAAACTCAACCGATTTCTAAACCTTCAGACCGAACTGTTTCCCAAACCAAGACCAACCAACTGGTTTCACCATTTCTGCCTTCGTTTCTGCTATCGGGAATCACCACCTCGATTTCAGGGCATGTCCTAAGACTTCATTTGTAATTCGATTGACGGTTCAGTTACTCTATTTTGGATGTAACTACAGAAGATACATGCTAGCGGGACGCATATTAGAGAGTACGCCGTCCAGGGTTGTAGGTCGTATGTGTGACAGTACAGGCAGAAAACGCCTCAACATGCTAATGGGGGTCGATTCGTGGAACTGCGCGTGTCCCCCAGCTGACCTTGTTTTGCGGCCACGAAATTCGCGAGCCCCAAGGATGTTCGCTAAAGCCCCGAGGTGCGAGCCAGTGCAGAAGATCACTTTCTCAGAGGCCGTGGCAGAAGGGAAAACATCCGCAATTATGCACAATTTGCGATTGATATTTCGGAAAACAATCGACTGGATCGGATTTCTGATTCGGCGAAGCATTTCTGATTCGGCGGTCTAAATCCCAGCCAGGACATTGTGCAAGCGCACGTACTCAGATATCGTGGAATGGATTGTTTTAGACTTCGAATCGGGGGTAATCTGTTTCCGAAAAGAAAAACAACCAGAATGCCCTGCTCCCAAACAAAAAGGTAACCGGAGAGCGGGTTTTTCTTTCGTGCGGTACACTTCGGTTTCCGACAATTTGTCCCACGACCAGCCGGAACACTCGAGCACCCAATTTGGGGTCGCTTCCAGGATCCGATTCCTTTTTTGTTCGTAATCGAGTTCCGTTTGTTGAACTGTGTTTTGTGACGTCATCGACATGTACAGTCAGCCAAATGAACGCTTAGGACACGCCCTTAGCCGACACGTTCTGGCAGAAGAATACCGTAGTGCCAATTACGTAGTGGAACCTAGCCTATTAGTTAGCAAGCAAGGTTACGCTGCAACCGGCGTTGTATCACGGTCAATTTGCCAGGGTCACATCCCTCTTTAGAGTCACAGTGACAGTCAAAGCGCCGCACTCTTACGTTCGTCCTTGCTTCCAGTGACCCTGTTCCGCATCCACCACACGTCACGTCACCACACGTCACGTCATCACACATTCACAACCCTGTTTCAGCGAGCCAAGCGTCCCTCACCATCGGAAGTTGTGGCTTTTGGAACGAAGGACGAACAAAAAAAAAAAAGAGGAAAATTAACGCGGGTGAGGGACTCTTGGCCACGCTGCGTCCCTCCGTATTTCTCTAAGAGAACCTTTCTCTAAAGCGTGGCCACGGTGTCTGATTTACTCGACTCGCATCTCACCCCACTCGCCACCCGCCATATCCGGCCCGTACATGGCAACGGGTTGGCGCGATCGCTGTGCGCCGATCCCAGTGACGTCAGCAATGGGCCGCGACTCTTGAGAGAGCCACCGCGTGAAGACTCGCCGCCTCTGCCTCGATAGTAGCAGCAATGGGCGGGGTGCTTATATCGGAGACCATCCACGCGCCCGCGTTCCTCGCGGGATGGCGGCGGTGGCGCATCAGCCGGTGGGGGCGGTCCGCCATCGTCGACCCCTGCCTTGCCATCTTCCGTCGGTAGGGGGAGGGGGAAGGGGGAGGGGAGGGGAGGGGGGCGTGGAAAGGGGGGAAATGGAAGGGGGAGGGGAGGAGGAGGGGAGGGGGAGGGGAGGGGGAGGGGAGGGGGAGGGAGGGGGAGGGGAGGGGGAGGGGAGGGGGGACAGGGAGTGGGGAGAAGAAGAGAGCGAACTGTGGCGTGACGTGGCAGGGATGTGGCACATACAAATACGTGGCTAAACAATTGACATGACGGATACTCTCTCGCCCCCATCATGCCACATCCCTAGGAAGTCAGGAGCCACGCACCACAAACCGCGCACCGCCAGGAAGTCATGAGTTCAGAACATGAGCTTCCTTGCTTCTTCCAGACACCCTTACCCCCTTACGTTTCCACCTCTCTTCCCCCCCAAAAACCCCCATCCGTTTCCACCTCTCTTGGCCCCGGTGCGTGCGTGCAGGGGCGCGGATCCGAAGCAGCTCGCCTTCTCTCTCTCCCTTGGCTTCGTCACCGGCCTCTTCCCTCTCTGCGGTAACGTGGCTTGAGCAGACTCCGTCGCAGCACAGACTCCGTCGCAGCACAGACTCCGTCGCAGCACAGACTCCGTCGCAGCACAGACTCCGTCGCAGCAAGATTCCTCTTCACTCAGACCAGACAGCTCTCTCTGCCTGGCCTAAACCTAATCCATTCTCTCTCACACTTGGCTTCATCACCGGCCTCTTCCCTCTCTGCGGGTGGTGTAACTCCATCCATCCATCCATCCATCCATCCATCCATCCATCCATCCATCCATCCATCCATCCATCCATCCATCCATCCATCCATCCATCCATCCATCCATCCATCCATCCATCCATCCATCCATCCATCCATCCATCCATCCATCCATCCATCCATCCATCCATCCATCCATCCATCCATCCATCCATCCATCCATTCATCCATCCATGCCACTCGTCTTGCCTTCTCCCTTCTTGACTCCCCACACACCCATCCTTCTCCTCCTCTCTCCCATGTTCTCTTTCCCTCTGTCAACTGTCCCAGCTATCTCTCCCCATCTGTCTTCCCTCCCCCCCACTCCCCCTCAACACCCTCATCGACCAACCCCCCACCCCCCCAACCCTCCCAGGTCTGACGGCAGCGCTGTGTGCGGTGGTGGCGTATGCGCTTCGCTCCAGGAGCCATGGGCCCACCATGATGTTTGCCACGTTCCTTGCCACGCCCGTGGAAGTCAGGTCCGCTAATATGAGCAGCTGCAAGTGACACACGCATCCATGCATCCATGCATGTGTGCATGCATACACCCCTCCCCAGCGCATGTACTTGTTGCCTTTCTGGGTGGATTGGAGCCATGCATGTGCGTGTCTCCCCGCCCGTAACAGGGCATGCGTGTGTGCCACTTCACTTCGTTGCAATCTCCCCCTTCCACATCTCTGATGTTTTCCACAGAGGAAGCCTCTTAAAACCCCTTCACAAAATCTCGTTTCGTCCCCGTCTACCCCAAGTTCCCCTCCCTGCCCTTCCCTCCCTCCCAACCCCCTCATTGCCTTCCCCCCCATCCCCCCTACAACCAGCCTCATCATCCCCTACATGCGGTTGGGCGAGTATCTAGTCCGGTCCGACCACCTGGCCATCTCGCCGTCAGCACTGCTCTCTGCCCTCTCCTTCTCTCGCTCCGGAGGCAAGGCTTCTGCCCGCCTCCTCCTCGGCCTCGTCCATGCGGTCAGTGGGGTGGGGCCAGTGGGGTGGGCATAGTGGGGTGGGGTGGGGCCGGTGGGGTGGGGCCGGTGGGGTGGGGCCAGTGGGGTGGGGTGGGGCCGGTGGGGTGGGGCCAGTGGGGTGGGGCCAGTGGGGTGGGGTGGGGAAGTTGGAGTCAGTAGGAAGGTTGTGCGCTGAGAAGTTTCAGTAGAGGTTTCAGTAGCATGGTTTGGATGGGTTTAACCTACCATGGTCTTTCTAACCTTGTTCTCCGCCCCATCCTCTTTCTCATGGCCTCCTCTGCATCCTCTACCCCTCCTCCTTCCTCCTTCCTCCTTCCTCCTTCCTCCTTCCTCCTTCCTCCTTCCTCCTTCCTCCTTCCTCCTCGGCCTTCCCCTTTTCCTCGTCTCGCTCTCTCCCCCCTCACTCCAACAGGTGCTTGCGTGGCTGCTGACTGCCCCACTCCTTGTATGGCTGTTCTACCATTTGCTGCTTCCCTTCGCTGTCCGCTTCACGAGACGGGGGCCGCTGTCTCATATCTCCACGGGAATCGTCATCGGCACTAGTTCTGGCGCTGCTGGCGGCGGTGGTGGTGGTGGTGGTGGTGGTGGTGGTGGTGGTGGTGGTGTTGGTGGTGGTGTTGTTGGTAGCAGTACAGGGCATGTTGCCAGCAGTAGCAGCAGCGCGAGCAGCATCACACATCCAACACAAACACATGCAGCACATGCAGCACATGGAAGTGCCGGGGGGATGTATGCTGCTAGTGCACATGTGGCTATGACACACGAGGGTCTGGGAGATGGTTCGATCGATGTGCTGGATCCAAGGGAGGAGTGAGTGGTGGTGGAAAGGAAGGTAAGCAAGACTAGTGGGCAAATTACAATTGTCATTCCAAGCATTCCTCCGATCAACAAAACCAATGCAGTGCAGTGCTGTACCATATTCATTCTGTTGCTGCACTCCGTGCTTGTGTATAATATGACCCAATACACTGGATGGTTCATGGTTTGCTTATGGTGGAAATCCTTTGCAGGCGTTTTCTTCTGCTTGGTATGGATTGCAACAATGCAATATGCTTTGATATGATATATACGTCGCCAAAACAAACGTGTACCAAAAATGGACAAGGTAATTGACTCATCAGCCTTCATCTCATCGAACGGAAAAGGACTCTGCGCAGCAGTCCACACCTCACAGGCACCCGTAGCCAGCCACCTCCTGGCCAGTCCTGCTGCTGCTGCAGCCTCTCACAGCCTTGGCCTCAAACAGAGTCGCAAACAGAGCACTGAAGTCGTACGTACCGTACCTCCCATGCCCCTCGGCTTGTGAAGTACTGCTCTCCTCTGCTCTGAGCTTCTCTTATCATCACTCCTGCTGCTGCAGCCTCACCGCCTCAAACACGGCGCTGAAGTCATCCCTCCCATGCCCCTCCCGCCTCGCCTTCTTAAACACCTCGTTCGCTGCTGCCGCCACTGGCAGCGGCTGCGCCAGCTCGTCCCCCAACCCGAGAGCCAGACGCAGATCCTGTGGGTTTCAGATAATTGGGAGATGGAGGGGGGCAGGGGTGGGAGATGGAATTAACGGACCAAAGGATTGAAGGGGTAGGAGTGGAGGAGGCATGAAAGGATGGTGTGGGGTGGAATCAGGCAAGAGGGGAGCAGGTGAGCGAGTGAAGAAGATGGGGCGCGAGGCATTAAGAAAGAGCAGGAGAGAAGGCGGGGGGCAGAGGGAGGAGGAGGGGGGGGGCAAGGGGAGGCACGGAGAGACAGAGAGGGTACGAGAAAAAGAGAGCTGAGGAATAAGAGAGAACATCTAGAGAAGTTGGGAGTTAAGGGGCATGAGGAAAGAGGGACGTGTGGAGAGAGGGGCGTGCCTTCTGCTGGTGCTTGAGTGGGAAGGCAGGTGAGTAGGTGCCGTTGACCATGAGAGGGCCCTTCATGGAGAACATGGGGCTGGCGATGGCGCCCTGCTCTATCACCTGCATGTGCACATGCATGTGCAGTCATGTGCATATGCGCATGCATGAGCATGTGAAAGTGAGATTGGAGTCATCACACGTATGTCAGCAGACACAATGATGCCGGCAAAGCAAGCACAGGATGGTGTTGGCGTGTAGCTCACTCTCGCCAGCTCACCTGGAGGATGGTGTTATTTTCCAGCCCTACTCGCCAACTCTCTCTACTGGACTGGAGGATCGTGTTCTTGCCTACCCGCCTACCCACACCTACCCACACCTACCCGCCTCTTGTGCAGCTCACCTGCAGAATGGTGTTCTTGTCGAGCCCTACTCGCATATTCTCTTCATTATACTGGAGGATCGTGTTCTTGCCTACCCGCCTACCCACACACCTACCCACACCTACCCACACACCTACCCACACCTACCCACACACCTACCACACCTACCCACACCTACCCTCCTCTCGTGCAGCTCACCTGGAGGATGGTGTTCTTGTCCAGCCCGACTCGCTCGCCCAGCGCTAGCCCCTCTGCGAATGCTGCCATCATGCTGCGAGGCGGAAAGTCAGAGAAGGGAGGAAGCGGGCAGAGAGAAGGGCAGAGAGAGTGCACTTTGTGAAGTACCTCCATTCCCAGCAACAAAACAACTTCTCAAGGCAATACGTGATGAGAATACCAGGAAATCATGCACTTCATTTTTGAGGCGCCTCAAAAATAGACTCCTCACGCAAGGCAATACGTGATGAGTCTACAAGGAAATCATGCACTTCTCCACGCATGTACGTGAGCCCTCACCTGCCCATGGCCGTGTTGACGACCACCTTGCTGGCAAGCGAGTCTCTTCGGAGGGCAGTGGGACCCACTGCCCTCTGGAGAGGCTTTGAGGCACCTCAAAACACAACAAGAGCGCAACACTTGTGCATGAGCAGGTGGGTGAGAGTGGGTGGGTGAGATTTACAAGTGGGTCGTCACCTGCCCATGACCATGGTGCCCACTAGCTCATTGACGCACCACTGCCCTCCGGAGGGGCTTTGAGAGGCACCCCTCAAACCACACACGAGCTGCAAGCAACAACTGTGCAGGTAGGCGCTAGGTGGGGGTCAGAGAGACCTCACCTGCCCATGACCATGTTGACCACCAGCTTCATAGACGCGCCACTGCCCTCCGGTCCCAGAAAGAACGTGGACTGTGGGGAGGTGCCAGCAGGCAGAGGGGTGAGAGGGGGGGAAGGAGGGAAAGAGGGCGGGAAAGAGCGAAGCAAGGTGAGGGAGGGAGGGAGGGGAGGGGAACGAAGAGAAGATAGGGAACACGCAGAAACACACTCGCATGCGAGTATGTGTGACGCTGTAGCATGGGTGTGTGCGTGTGTGAGGCTGTAACATGGGTGTGTTCGTGTGAGGCTGTAACATGGGTGTGTGCGTGTGTGACGCTGTAACATGGGTGTGTGTGTGCATGACGCTGTAGCACGATGTAGCATGCATGCATACATGCATGCACGCACGTTAAGTCAAGAGCCTCACCTTGCCCATGATGTCCAGCATGGGCCCAGCGCGCTCGCACAGGTCCGGGGGGTCTCACAGGTCCAGGTGCCTTTGCTGCTGCACACTCAGTTAGTCGTGGGGCTTGCAGTGCGTGCATGACATGTGCATGGAAGAGGCTAGAGGCTCACCTTGCCCATGATGTCCAGCATGGGCCCAGCGCGCTCGTACAGGTCCCAGTCGCCCCCTGCGAGGAAGATGAGCGTGCCGTCCTCCGCTGGCTTCTTCGACCCCGACACTGGCGCCTGCAGGGGGAGAAAGAAGAGGGGAAGGGGCGAAAGGTGGGAATTGGGGAATGGGAGGGGACAAGTGAAAGAATTGAAGAAGTTATTTCAGAAATGGAATCAGGAGCATACATTGGAAAGTTGGGAAGGAAGGGTAGCTAGTGAGAGAAGAATGAACAGTACCACATGCAGTTGGGTAGGAACAGTACCCAACCACCACGGGAGCGACTTGCGTGGTTCCATAATTGTGGTCTTGGTGCTCGGGGGCTCCAACCACGAGGGGGTTGGATTAACACCCCTTGCACTTTGATGTGTAAACCACAGGTTGGTGTACACCTAGCTAATATACTAGTCTAGCATGTTACACTTGATATATATAATCTAACAACAAGAACAATTGGGACAAGAACAAGGGAGGCCGTGGCACTTGTGAGAAGGTTAGTGCGCCATCCTCCGCTGGCTACTTCAATCCTGACACTGGCGTCTGCCGGGGGAATAAAAGTGAATAGAAGGAGGGAAGGGAAAGAGGGAAGAGGGGGAAGTGCCAGTGGCCTGCACTGCATTGCCTAGCGTGATTGCTCAAGGCAAAGAACCCCTTTCCCCCCAATCCGAACCCCCCACCCCCCACGCCCCGTCCCCGTGCTTGACCCCCGTCAACCCTCCAATCATGCAGCCAGGCCAGGCAGGCACCCCTCAGGCACCCCTCAGTGCCTCACAACGCACAGACCTCCAGGAACTGACCGTCAGCGGCTTGCACCACCTGATGTGATTGCAAGGCCCACAAGCCGATCCCTCCCCCCCCCCTCCCCCCTGTTCACCGACCTGCAATCATGCTGCCAGGCCAGGCACCCCTCCGGCACCCCTCAGGCACCCTCAGGCACCCCCAGGCACCCCCAGGCACCCCCAGGCACCCCCAGGAACCCCTCACAGAGCACACAGACCTCCAGGAACTGAGCTCCTGTGGCCCGCACTGCCTGAGCCACCTTGACAGCTGTCTCCACATCCACCGTTGATGCGTCCACGTAGCTGGGGGCGGAGACGGTTGGGGTGGGGGGGCGGGGGGAGAAAAAGGGGGAAAGGACCAGGGTGGTATGGTGTGGCGCAAGGTGCAAAAAAACGGCATCCGTATTAAACGGTCCGTTTTAAACGGCCGTTTTTTACGGTGGGTTTTGGTAAAAAACGACGTTTTTTTGTTAGACTTTTTTCATGAATTTTGTTTTATGTATTAAAAGCACGCGTAAACAAAGTGGCCTGATTGCTAAGACGGCCTGCATCGTGCTGCGGGGTAATTAGCGGCTTTGAAACAGGTATGTGATGTCCATGCCCCTAGTCCGTCGCCTTCTAGGTCTCATTCTGCTCCTACTCCACCATCCCCCCCATCCTCCTCCTAAGCGTCATCCATCTAGTACTCCCCCCCCTAGTCCTCCCCCCTCTAAGCATTATTAGCTCGGCCAAAAACAATGTACACCGTATTATACGGTGGTACGAAAAAAACGGCCGTATAAAACGGCCGTTTTTTTGCACCAAACGCAAAATGCAACTTCCGACCGTTTTAATCGTATTATACGACCGTTTTATACGATCCCGTTTTAAACGGTCAAAAAAGGTAAAAAACGCCGTTTTTTTGCACCTGGGTGTGGCGGCATGGTACGGTATGGCATGGTATGGTATGGTATGGTATGTGCTGGAGTGGCATGGTTTGTTGCACATGCCTTATTCAGCGAGTATTTGGACGTGCGGGACACACACATATGGACGTGAATACGGATCCACGCACACGCACATGCACATGCACATGCACACACACGTGCACATGCACATCCACATGCCCATGCACGTGCGCTTGCACTGGCATTTGCACAAAAGCATGCAGAGTGAGGCATGAAAGGATACCTAGGGGCCTACTGGTCCACCACACTCCGTGTCTCACCCTTTTCCCACCTTCAATCCAGTTTTGAGGCGCCTCAAAACTAGACTTCTATCACGCGGTTTTTGAGGCGCCTCAAAACTAGACTTCTATCACGCGGTGTTTGAGGCGCCTCAAAACTAGACTTCTATCACGCGGTTTTTGAGGCGCCTCAAAACTAGACTTCTATCACGAGGTTTTTGAGGCGCCTCAAAACTAGACTTCTATCACGCGGTTTTTGAGGCGCCTCAAAACTACACTCCGAGTCTCACCCTTTTCCCGCCTTCAATCCCTCTGCTGCGCCTTCTGGCCCACATGCCACTTCCAACTGCACACACACACACACACATGCATGGACATGCACACAAGCATGCACACACCCATGCATGGGCATGCACACAAGCATGCACACACCCATGCATGGGCATGCACACAAACATGCACACACACATGCATGGGCATGCACACAAGCATGCACACAAACATGCATGGGCATGCACACAAGCATGCACACACACATGCATGGACACGCACACAAGCATGCAACCACATGCGTGGACACGCACACAAGCACACAAACACATGACAGATATGGAATGGAGAGAGTAATAAGAGGGGGGCATGACACTGTTTGTGCGTCTGTATGTGTGGACGTGCGTGTGTGTGGGGTGGGGTGAGGGGGGGTTGGTTGAGTGGTTAGGTGGGTGTGTGCGTGTGCGAGTTTTGAGTGAAGGCCGTTGTGTCATGAGGCACGTGAGGACTCACAGCAGCAATGGGGTCAGAGAGCATGGTGATGCCACACGCCGCTGTAACTGCTGCCAGTCATGCATGGGCGTGTGCATGTGTGCGTGTGCATGTGTGCGTGTGGGTGTGTGTGTGTGTGTGTGTGTGTGTGTGTGTGTGTGTGTGTGTATGTGTGTGTGTGTGCGTGGGTGTGAGTTTGTTAGTGTGTGTGTGTGAGTTTGTGTGTGTGTGTGTGAGTGAGTCTGTGTGTGTGTGTGCGTGTGTGTGTGTGCGCGCGCGCGAGTGCGTACAATGTGCGTGTGCATGCGATGCGGGTTGGTCGGCACGCCTCACGGCGACTCACAGCAGCAGCAGGGTCAGAGAGCATGGCGAAGGTGATGTCGCACGCCGCTGTCACTGCTGCCGCTGTTGGCGCCGCACTGCGACATCACAGCAGGCAACGAAAGCAACAAAAGAAAAGAGAGAGCGACAAAGCAAGCCTGGTGTGGAGCAGCAGCAAAGGGAGCTTCATTCATTTAGAATTCTCGAAGATTAGCAGCGGGAAGGAGCCAGCCAAAGCGTAGTGGCAAAGGGCAGGAGCAGGCGGGCAGGCGGGTGGCCATTCCTTGGGAGTGAAACGAAGAGTAAACTAGAGTAAACTGGGGGGAATCATCCTGGTGACGAAGGAGACACCTCTGCTCGAGTGCACCACCCTGTTTTATTTAGATGTCTCAAAAGTTCAATACGCACTCGCAATTACAACCGCTACCATCCCTCTCCTCTCACGCACACCAGACGCCCTTCCCCCACAACACTCCTACCCACCATCCCTGTTTTATTACACGGTTACACGGTACCCCGAGCGCACCAGCCGCAGCACAGGAAAGGGAAGAGTACCTGTTTGATTTGGATGAAACGCATGTTCTCTAAAGCACCACCCACCCAGCACTCCCACCCACGCAACCACCATCCCTCTTATGCACACCAGACAGACACCCTCTCCTCAGCCCACTCCAGCCAGGCCCACTCCCCTCGAGCGCCCCCTGGCTCGCCTGGCCACACTCACATGGCCCCGGCCTCGACGAGCGGGCGGGTCTTCTTGGGGCTGCGGTTCCACACGGTCACACGGTACCCCGACCGCACCAGGCGCAGCGCCATGGCCGTGCCCATGATGCCCAGCCCCAGGAAGCCGATCGTGGGGATGGCCGCTGCATGCAGGGGGCGCACGAGTTAAAAGGGGGGTAAGGGGGCGGGGGGGGGGAGGGGGGGGGAGAGAGATTTGGATGTGTTGAGGGGAAGAGCTCTGGTCCATACTGTCCGGGCCACACTCGAAGCAGCGCCATGACTGGCCGTGCCCTGCCAGGAAGCCGATCGCGGGGATGGAAGCAGCTGCGCGCAGAGCAGGGGAGGAGGAGAAGGAAATGGGTGCTCCGAGGGAGGGCACTGGCCTCCATACCGTGGCGGACTGATAGGCATTGCATACGTTGTGTTGAGTGTTAAGCGCGGCTGAATAACAAAATGTGCCCATTTTTGGCTTCACGCCTGATACTATTACGCACACTCCTCCTCGCCGCCAGGCCCCATGATCCATTTTTTCCCTATCTGAAAATGCCATCACCAGAAAATGTCATTAGCAGAAAATGACAGCAACAGAAAATGCCTGCACCAGGAGATACCTGCACCAGCAACGACCTCCCCGCGCGCAGCAGCAGCGCGCGAGCTGAGAGCGCGACTGCCCTCTGAGCGCGTGCTGCTAGCCTGAATCGCGCGATCCCGCAGGTTGCGCTGGCCGCACGCGCCGAGGAGATGAATCGGCTCCGGCGCATTGGGCGCGGATGCTGACCGCGCGACGGACGCAACGGCGGGGGTAGCGCCTGGGGTAGCGCCTGCTTGGCGGGAGAAAGTCGCTGGAACGGAGGAAGAGAGTGGCACCACGGCGCCGAAAAAGGAGGAGGGGCGCCTCGCCGGCACGCAGCGGAGCATTGCGGAGACGGGACGAGCGAGCGGAGTCACTGCTGCGAAGGCCATGGCTGATCTCAGGACTGGTGTGGGGGGATGATGTTCGAAAATTGGTCTTTGTTGATGGGCATTTTAAGATGCGGAACCTCGCTATTGCATGCATCCTGTATCCTTTACAAGGTGTGGTACAGCTCCATTACTTTGTGCCCATCAGAATGCCCATTTGCTTGTAGAAATGGGCGTTCAGATGCTTGTCCAAAAGGGTAGATTGCATGCGGGGAGTTTAGGTTTTTTTTTTTTTTTTTTTTGGTGGTGGTTTAGGGACTCAACATTTTATCTATAAGCGTAAAAGAGTTCTTGCTTTGGATTTCTTTTTTCTATGGTAATTGAAGACAAAGTGAATAATATAAGAACGCTTATGACACGCCCCAGTCTAAGGATATCCTTGAAAGCGACAATTCTTTTCTGTGAGCAATACGTTTTACCGAGCTCTCCAGTTGCAGGTTTCTCAAGTCGCACTGGTCGAATCTATATGAGATTCTCCGGAATTCGATACGGTTGTGGGCTTCTGTTTCGAAAACAATAATTTGCATAGATTTTTTCCTTCGGTTCCCATCAATCGCACCGCTCGAACAGCTGGCAATTGCCAAAACTGACAGATACCTTGGGTTGACGGCTAGGTAGGGCTGCCTCGAGTCTCCACAGGCTTGTTCGTCACATGACAGGACATCACGTGGAGCCAAGGGAAACAGCAGATGCAAGAGGCCAGCAGCAGGGCAACGCAATTTTGTGGAGGGCTCCTTGACTCGGATATTCTTCCTGAGGGCGTGTCACTAAAGTACACCCGATTGCGGTTCGCTAGGTTACTTGACGTTCTACAGCGGTCAAATAAAGTTTTACAACGTTTGAGTACGGTATTTAACGAAAACCATTGATTCACGCAGAGTTCCACTGTGCGAGACACATCCCGTAGCAGTTCCTGAAAATCTTTCATACACGTCCTCCTGAGCAATGTCCTCCTCAGCACACCTGTTTCGAGCGAACCGCCGACAGGGCCATGCTACGGTTTACATGTACACGTACAGTACAGAACACTAGCATAACATCAGATCTGGCATGCACTCCAGTCCGCCGCCTCCACGCCACGAGCTCACCTTGTGCTTCTTCGCGCGCTCATGGACACCACTTTTGATCGATCGCTCGCACCGCCTGTGTTCTTCCCTAACTGATCCTCCCTGCATGATGCAACCTTTCACCACGCAATCACTTCTGTTACGTCATCGCTCACCATCGTTCCTTCCTGTCGCCCTTGTCTCTCAGATGTCGGAGGCACGACACACAATCACTCAACGCTTTGCCTTCCTTGTAGGTCTCTATTGCAATGTCTAAAGTATCCACGAGAGCACAGCAACCACGCCAAGAATTCCCCGTCTCCTCCTCCTCCTCCTCCTCCTCCTCCACGTCTTGTCTGGTCTCTCTCTTTGCACCACCAGGTCCTCCGTCAGGTTAGTCTTATCCCTAGTACCACCAGGACGAAGTCTGCTCGTTGCATCATTTGAAGCAGGACTAGCAGTAGATGATCTAGCTCACAAGCGCCCGTTTCTTGTTCGCTGTCTCACCTGATTTAAACCGTGGAAGGGCCTGACTGGGTCATACCGCCGTGCACGGAAGGAATTCTATCAAGCTGATCCAAACCACAGACGCCCCAGCTAGAGCACATCTCCTTGAATGCCCGTTTCGTTTCATGCATCGTTTCGTCTCGTTTCGTTTCGTTGCTAGGCCAATTCAGGAACTGTCCTCACGCCACACAAAAAGTCGCAGCAGCAGCAGCAGCAGCAGCCATGGCGGCTTCTCTCAGACGAAGCATGTTCATGCGACAGGACGCAGCGAGCGGCGTGGATGTTTCTCGTCAGCCCACCAGCCTGCACCACCACTCTGCGGCTTTCACTGGTCCCTCGGCGCGCAATTACTGCGGGCCACCTTCTCCCCGTCTATATACTGCCGAGAAGATTGCCGCTAGTCGTACCACTAGTGGCAGTGGCACAAGTAGTACCGCGATCGTTGGTGGCAACAGTGTTCTTAATACTACCGGGACTGCCACGGCTACTAGCAGCGCGAATGACTTGAAAGCAGCAGAACAACGGCGGCGGCAGCAGCAGCAGCAGCAGCAGCAACAACAGCAGCAACAGCAGCAGCAGCAGCCGCCGCCGCCGCCGCAGCTGCTTGGCTACTATGGGAACAAGGTGGCGCCTGCACCGCTCGGGAATTGCAGAACCAGCGTCCCAATAATCGCCGAGCACCACTCCGCTACTGGTTCTGGTACTGGTAGAACTACCACTCATGGTATTAATCCTACCCCCAGCCCGCGGGGCCCACGGAACTTTCACATGAAATCTCCTCTTTTGCCGCCGGCCACTGGCTCCGCATGCGCAGGAAGCGGCGGTGCAATCGCCGACGCCGCCGCCGCCGCCGCCGGGAGCAGCGGAGCCATCCGCGGACCTACCGAGGCGGCTTCAGTTCCGGTTGACCTGTATGCGGCACACTACAGAAGCACGTCCTGGCCGCCTGGAAGCAGCAGCGGCAGCAGCAGTGGCAGCAGCAGCATCCCCAACCGGGGTGGTACTAGTACCAGGAACTGTGCCGTCACCGTCGCCACTACCGCTACTGCCGCTACCGCCGATCCTGCCGCTGCTAACAATAACGTTGTCGTGGACAGTACTGGCGGCAGCAGGGTAAAGCCGGCCATGGCGGTGGTAGTACATGGTAGTGCCACCGCTGGGGAGCCCTACCAATATCAGTACAACAGTCCGACTGGAATGAGTCACACTCATCTCTCGCCGCGGGCGGGAAGGGATCCGCAATCGAGCCCCGCGGCCGCCCGGTTAACCGTTCAACGGCGAATGAGCGCGAGCGCGGAGGTCGCGCCGACTTCGCCGCCGTCTGTCGCGGCGGCTGTTGCGGCGAAATCAGCGCCGGCTGTCGCGCTGACGGATGCGGAGGCAACCAGCGGGCATGCGGGGAGCGACATGCGCAGCAGGGGGGGTGTATTTCAGAGCACCTTGGCTGGTGCGGGGCATCATGTCTCGAGGCCCACGCGCGGACTGGAAAGGATGGACTCGGATGAGGAGTTTCTCCGGATGTACGAGCTTATAACGAGTACGGGTGGCATCGGGGGAGCAACATCACCACGAATGAACGGTTCGGGAGCTGGTGCGAGTGTACACTCAACACAAGAGTTTACTTACAAAAGAACAATTCAAAGGCCTGTGGTGAAGTCCGCGATATTGGCTCAGTCAAACTACTCACAAGCGCAAACTTTCTGCCACCGCCAATCGCAGACCAAATCTGGAGATTCCGACAGGGCATGTGTAAATTTCTTTGGAAAACGATCAGCAAAGTTAGCTCCCACCGCAACCGCCGCGAATGCCGGAGCAGCTGCCGCATCCGCAGCGGTAGTATCGCCTACTTCTCCATCCGCCGCTCCTCCGCTATCCCCCGAGCGCTGCGGAACGTTCCCCCAGACGTCTCCCAGTTGCCGCACTGGTGTGGGGTCCAGCGGCTCGTTCTTAGGACCTGCTAGGGCATACAGCCTTAATATTGCTCGAGTGGAGGGTGCAGGTAGCCTGAATCCTAGCAGCAGCGGTGGCAGAGCTTGTAACTTAAGCTTAGGCAGTGACAATGGCAGAGACAGGATCAGCAGGAACGGTAACCAGGGTGGGCGAGGTTTTCATGGGGATGCTGATGTGGATTTATCCACGGTAGAGGGAGCATGGCAGGAACTGAGATTGACTGGATCCGCAGATGGCGGGAAGGAACGGGAGGAGGGGTTGCCAGTGCCTGTTGCTGTGCTGGTGGGAATGGCGGCAAGGGAAACTTCATGGCATTGTGGGGAGACGACGCTTCAGAGTCAGCCGCAGCAGCAGCAAGAGCAGCAGGAGCAGGAATTTCTGCGGCAGCAGCAGCAGCAGCAGCAGCAGCAGCAGCAGCAGCTACGGAACAGCGTAGGGCGGCATCATCGGCGTCGAGTGAGTTTCAGTGGCGTGGTTGAACTGATCGACCAAGCCACTCAAGGCACACACGACAGGGACCAAGACTCATGGAAAGTGCTATCAGAAGCCACTGCAAACTCAAGTGTTGCTGCTGCTGCTGCTGCTGCTGCAGCAGCACCTCAAGCAGCAGCAGGCAAGGGCGGAAAGAGCAAGCGTCAGGGCACCATTCTAGCTCAGCAACAAAACAACACGCACCTTGTTACTGCAGCAGCACGTGGAGCAGCACTGACACCAGCAGCACCAACAGCGGCAGGAGGTTCAGCAGCAGCAGCAGCAGCAGCAGCAGCAGCAGCAGCATTGCTATCACCTGGACACCGCCTGGTGCATCCTGCAAATGTCAAGAGGATCAGCATTGACAGTAGGATATGTGGTAGCATTGGCAGTGGCTACAATGGCAGGTGCAAGTCTGCTAATGCTGCCTGTATCGCAAGTAGTGCTGCTGCTGCACGGGCGCTTGCTGCGTGCTTAGATGAGTGGGACTATTCTCCTTAGTTGCTTGGCTAGTTAAAAGTTCCAAACTGGTTTTGTCATAATTTACTACAGTATTATTTGAGTTTTGTTCTTACCGTACCTTTTCTGCGGATGTGGGTAAAAATTTTACTAGAGGTTGAGCATGCAGCGACGCAGTACACATCGCGTACATGCTACAGACTGTTGATCATGCTTGATCATGCGCGTTCCAGCACCCTTACACCGTCAGCAGCACATATTCAGCTGCTACGAGGTCTACATTATTCCATGCTTAAATATGTAAAGCTAACTGATGGGAGAGCAAGCAAGACCCACTACACTGCCCTGTGTCCTCAAGACCATAAGACCATGCACAACGAACAACTCTTGGAGACTTAACCCGTGTTCTGCATCCCAGCCGCAATACCCTTCATGGTGATGATGAGCGTATCCTCCAGGCCCGGCGCATACTCCGAGGCGAGATTCAGCGTCACGACTTCAGAAGACTTGTTGTGCTTCATGGACCCTCCGCTGCTCCCACTGCTCGTGCGCACCACCGGCAGCCCGCTGCCATTGCTGGCAGCAGCAGCGAAGGCCGAGGCATGGGCGCCTGAGCGCATGCGCTTGAGGGTGAGCACCTGCTGGACGTTGAGCGGTGTGATGTAGGGCTCTCGGATGAGCAGGCGCTGGCGCAGGGGGGCGTTCCCTTCCAGCACAACGGAACGGCCGGTGATCTGCGCACACAGCAAGGAACAGGAACGAGAGAGAAAGAGAGAGAGGGACAGAGTTTTTGAGACTTCCTTGCCTGCACAAGCTCTGTACCTTACTGCCCATCTCGACTCTCGCCATCTCTTCCGCCCCCCGCACTTCCTCATCCCATCCCTTCAGACTCCATGCCTCATGCATGCCCACCTCATCTCTCCCCAACCTGCCTCCCCCTCCACTCCCATCCCCTCCCCTCCTCCCCTAAGCCCTGTAATGGCACCTCTCTTCACACCATCCCATCCCTCCTTTTCCTCTCCACCAGTCCCCCCCCCTCTCACCTTGAGGATTTGCTCGCGGGCCTCCTCATACTTGCGGCGCAGGTCAGCGCCAAACTCGTGGAGCGCAGGGTCCGCGAGCTCCTTCTCGTAGAGCGCCGCCACACGGGGGTCGCCCTTGGCGAACACCATCTCCACCAGGTCGATGGTGACGCGGAAGAAGGGCCAGTTCTCGTACATGTCGCGCAAAATGTCCAGGTTCTTGGCGTCGCGCTCGAGAATGCCGCGGAAGGCGGCGGACAGACCCAGCCACACGGGCAGATGGAAGCGAGTCTGTGACGGGTGGGGGAAGGGCACGGTACAAACAGGGTATGCCGCGTGAGAAGGGCAGTCAATAGAGGCGTGTGGTTGCTTGGTATGGGAGGAGTGAAGGGTTCACGCAGAGGCGGGCAGCAGAAGAATGCACAAACGTGCAGGGATGAGGAATGTTTTATGGGAAGAGACACATGTCCAGGACAAAAGGAGGGACAGAAGAAAGACAGAAGGAGACAGAAGCAGTACCTGGGTCCAGGCAAAGATCCACGGGATCGCACGCAGGGTCTCCACACCGCCACCAGGCTTGCGCTTGGACGGGCGGCTGCCAATGTTCATGCGGGAGAACTCCGTCTCAGGGGTCACCTGGTGGGGGGGAAGGGGTGGGCGAGGTCAAATGTGTGGCGGGAAATGGGCGGGGACAGCGAGGAGGGAGTGGGAAATTAACAACAAGTGGATGGCAGGGAGTTGGAGGTGCAGGGGAGACGGAGAGAGGGGGAAAAGGAGGGCAGGAGGTGTGGGGAGGGGCAGGCAGGGAGGTGGTGGGGGGGGGGGGGGGGGGGAGGGGATGGAGGCGGGGGACTGGGAGGGTTGAGAGGGGCAGGGCGCATGTTGAGGGGAAGGGGTGGAAACGGAACTTACGGCTCGGAAGTATTCGACGAATCGCGGGTGCTTGAAGACGATGGAGCGGTACTCCTCGGTGGAGAGCGGCGACATCTCGTCCATGAGCTTCACCCACTCAGGCTTGGGCGTCACCGGGGGGTGCATGCCGTGCTCCAGCGTGGCTGGATTTAACCAGAAACGGACAGACACGGGACAGACAGCAGACAAAAACGCCACAGGGAAGACGAGTGGGAGGAAAGGGGAAGACGAGTGAGGATTGGAAGCGGGGATGGGGGATTGGTGAGGAATGTGGGGAATGGAGAGCTCGCCGTGAGGGAAATGCAGGCAGCAGGAGGTGAATGAATGGATGGAGCAGAGACTTGCAACAAGGGGGGGAGGTTTGGGGGCGGGGGCAACGGAGGGTGTATGTAGGGGCCATATGAAATTATGTTTCAATCTCCTGTTCTGCTTTCTTCTCTTGGTCCTGGTCCATGTCATCGAGGAATGGTTTCGAATTAGGTTGGATGGTCTCCCCAAGCATCGACACCCCCTAAATCAAAATAACACCGCTGAAAACCCACTTTCAAAACCCTCTCCCCTCTCCCTCCCCTCACCCCATCTCCCCTCTCCCATCCGCTCACCAGCAGTGAAGCGCTGCAGCGTGCGGAAGCACAGGTGCTCCTCGCCAAACGACTGCTCAATGACCTCGCCCTGCACCGTCACCCTCAGAGACCCGTCCACAGACCCAGGCGGCTGCGACAGAATAGCCAGATGGGTGGGGCCGCCACCACGCCCCACAGTCCCTCCCCTGCCGTGGAAAATCGTCAGGTGCACCCCGTGCTTCCCCGCCACTTCGACCAGGTTCGCCTGGGCCTTGTACAGCGCCCATGCCGCGGCCAGCCGCCCGGCATCTTTCCCCGAGTCGGAGTACCCAATCATGACCTCCTGCCGCCCGTTGATGATCTGCTTGTAGTACGGGATGCTGAGGAGCGAGTCGAGCACCACAGGCGCGTTGTTGAGGTCGTCCAGGCGCTCAAAGAGCGGCACCACGCGTCGGGCGGGCGTCACCCCACACGCCTTCTGCAGCAGCTGCACCTCCAGCACGTGCGAGACGGACGTCGCCATGGAGATGATATACGCCGAGAGGGAATCTTCCGGGAGTTCCGCCAGCACGTTGAGGGTCGAGATCACCTCGCGGACCTCGTCCGACATGGGCATGTCAGGGCCGAACAGCGGCCGCTTGCTCTGCAGCTCCATAACCAGCCATTCCACCTTCTTCTCCTCCGTCCACTCCTTGAAGCTGCCCAGGCCCAGGTGCTGGGTGATGGCGTCCACGGCGTCAGTGTGGCGGTCCGACTCCTGACGGATGTCCAGCTTTACCAGGGAGAGCCCGAAGCAGGCGACCTGGCGCAGGAAGTCGAGCAGCTGGCCCTCGGCAATGGCTCCGTCCAGGGAGGCGTGCAGGGAGCGGTAGCAGAGCTCAAGAGGCTCCATCAGCTGCCGGGGGGCAGGGTGCACGTGGGGGGAGGGAGGGAGGGGGGAGGGATGAATGACAGGTGAACGGGAGGGGTTAAGTGAGAGAGGCAGCAGGGACGCGCGAGGGAGGCAGAGAAACGTGGCACACAGAAGGCGCCAAGCATGCCTGAAGCATGCTTTTGAGTGAACTAAAAAGCAGAGCAAGGCGACACGCACAGGCGGCACACCAAGCAAGCGCACCTGGGAGGCGGAGGTGTAGATGTCCTCGGTGCTGAAGGTGGAGTGGCCCGAAACCATGAGCTGCTGGTAGTGGTCGCGCGTGTTCCACAGGCGATCGCGCACCTCGCACAGCACCACGCGGTACGGCTCATTGCCTGGCACCTGCTTCCAAAACTCTGCAGCGCGGGTGAAAGAGACCACGTAAGTGACCAGAGTGAGAAAAGAAAGGGGGAATGCGAGAAAGTGACCAAGAGTGAGGAGAAACGGGGGACAGGGGGGTGGGGGAAGGGGGAGGAAGAAGGGATGAGGACAGGGTGTATGGGCGATTAGGACTGGCTGAAAGACCTGTGAATTGTGGCAGCGAGTGGTGTCTCACCAATGTAGTGGTTGCTGTGCTTCTTGGCCCCTGCTTGCACTGCCTGCGCCCTCTCCTTGAGCTCGTCGCTTCCCCTCCACATGGACATCTGCCGCGAGAAGGGGAGAGCACGGACGGAGGCCAACACGGAGGAAGCGAGGCGAACACGAAGGGTACAGGGAGGGAGGGTGGGAGAAAGAACAGGGATGAGGGGATCAGTCAACGAGGGCAAAAAACCAGTCAATCATGCAGGGAGGCTGTAGACCAGTTACAGATATGGTGTAACGAGATACAGATGACACATCCACGGATGGCCACACAATATCCTAAACGCCAAGGGGTAGCCGAGGGGTGGCCGAGGGGTGGCCTGGTTCTGAATTGGAACGAGAATGAGGCTGAACGGAAGGTACTGCATTCGGGTAGAAACGAGAAAATAGGGTGGAACGGAGGAGGGTAGGGGTGGGGCTGGATCGAGACTGTAGAGGTACTGGCCTGTGCGGGGGGAAGGAGGGCGTACCGCAAAGAGGAGCTCCTCGATCTGCGCGATGTAGAGGTTGACGACCATGAGGCGCGACAGCAGCACCACGTCACGGGTCACGGACGCCGTCACGCGGGGGTTGCCTGCGGTGGTGAGCAGCCATCACAACCAAGGCAGGAAGGCACGAAAGCACGAAAGCAGGAAAGCAGGAAACCGTTGAGGGTTAGGTAGTCGATCCGGGCAGGATCCATTAACCGTGAACCCTCCGCGGGACAGTTCGTAATCCTAGACGCGCATGAGAAGGCTTGTGGAGAAGGGATTGGTATTACACTAGCCATCGAGCAGAGGAGCACCTAGACTGCAATAGAGAAACACACAGCGCGCTGTGACCAGAATTTCCTACTGTGGTGGGTGGGTATCCCCTTATTATTATTCATATGCATTTCCTAGAAGACCGGCGAAATTGGGCGCAGATGAGGTGTTGCAAATCAAAACTACGCCAGGTGGACGGGTGGGGAAGAGGAGGGGAGGGAGGGGAGGAGGTGGGGAGGAGGGGGTAGGGGACGGGGCGACGAGCGGGGAGGCGAGGGGGAAAGGGGACAGGGGAAGTGGGGAGAAAGGCTCTCACCATCCCTGTCACCGCCCATCCAGGAGGAGAACTGGATGATGGGGATGTTGTACGGCAGGCGCTCCTCAATGCCGATGCTGCGCAGGGCGGTGTCGACACGGCGCAGGAACTCGGGCAGGCCCTTCCAGATGGTCTCGTAGAAGTAGCTCATGCCCGCGCGCATCTCGTCCTGCGGCGTCGGCTGCGTGCGCCGGATCTCGTCCGTGCGCCACGCCGCCTGGATCTGTTGGTGGCCGTCGTTATCGCGGGGAGGTAGAAGATTTAGTTGTGGAGGAGGGGAGGGGAGAGGCGGGCCGGGAAGAAGAGACGGACCCATGGAGAGGGGCGAAACGGAAGAGCAGGAGCCATTGGGCGTCTAAGAAAACGGATAAGCAAAGAGATGAAGACACATGGCAGGATCCCTGTCTTTCCAAAGGACTGGAAGACTGAACGCTACGGCCAATCGGGCCTACGCACCTCCCGCTTGAGAGCCTCCTCCAGCTCCTGCTGCCTCTCCTTGGTGTACTTCTGAGCGTGGCGCTGAGACAGCAGGGCACGAATGCTGGCGAAAGGGCACGTCGAGAGCACGGGAACGATAGTGAAAAGTTTTATGGGTTAGCGCTTTCACGGTGCGGACGGATTAACGGACAATTTCCCAACACGGTGCTGTACTTTGCGTTCTAGTCCCGTTCGGGAATTAAAAAATTAACGAGTTAACGGGAATGGATGCTGAGCCTGGAACACGCACGCATACACGTCGGAACGAGCATATCAGGAGCGACCGCATACGTGCTTCTGCAGCAGCGAACGGAGGATGGACTACGTCGGGTGCGCAGTGAGCCTATCGTTGAGGCGCCTAAAAAACAACATACCGGGCGTGCTTCTGCAGCAGGGAGCGGCGGATGGACTGCGTGGGGTGCGCGGTGAGCACGAGGTCGACGCGCTGCTTCTTGAGCTCGTCGAAAATCTGCTCGGGCGTCTTGCCCAGCTTGATCAGCTTCTGGAATGTCTCGGATATGTTGGACTCGGTAAGCGCACTGCCTTCCTCCTCAATGGACCCGACCTTGCTCTTCCGCGCACGATGAGCCATCTGAATCTCCTCTGCGCAGGAGTAAATGCAACAGCGATGGATAACAACAAAATCGGATGGGGATTGATTACGACAGGAATGAAGCAGAAGAGGAATCAGTAGAATACAAAAAAATAAAAGATGAATGAAGTAAGGGAGTGAGGCAACAAAGGCGCCATACCCGCAATGTTTCCCAGCGTCAGCATGTGGGAAAAGGCGGAAGCGAAGAGAATGGACTCAGCCGGGTCGAGGGAGTCGACCACTTCCTCCAGCTTCTTGAGATCCTCGGGATCGTTGGTCGAGTTGTACTGGGACGACAGTCCAAGACATGTTTGGACCTGAGAGGACACAGATAAGAGAGAGATAGGAGATTGTTGTTGAATTAAATAAAAAGGCTGTGATAAAAATCGGAAATAACTGAACACAATTTGATTGTAGAGGACGAGCTACATTAGTTTAGCCAACACCTGCTCACATTCTAAATAGCGGTACGTAGGCTTTCACTTGCTCTTGATTTACGCTGTCATGTCAGAACCGCAGTCTAGCATTACTGTCGTTAACTCATTATTGACAAAGGACAGGTGCGTTATCTCAATAATGTGACCGACTGATCTAAATAACAACCAGCTCACCGCTTCGGCCAGCTCATTCTCCTCGAGCTCCTTGAGCATGTCGAGAAAGCAGTCCAGCAGCAGCTCCTCGTCCTCCACCAGGATATCGTCCTCGCCGACGATAACATTGACCTGATTCAGCGCGTCATGGACCGACAGGTGCGGATCCAGCTCGTGGACCTTCGACATCATCTCGTCAGTAGGCGACATTGTGCGTCGCTGATTAGGGGTTTCCTCGCGAGAAGAGGAGCGGGAGCTGGGATTTGTGTAGTAGGAAGGAGGGATTATGCGCTGACGCGGTGCGAGGAACGGCTGAGCGTGGACGCTAGGGACGCTAGCCGCCTGTGGAAGAATGGTACTTTCCCGCTGGGACGGCGATGACGAATGAGTGTTTAAAAAGCCTCCAACGCGCGGGAGGAGACGGGAGAGGAAGCGCCTAGAAGTCGCCGTTTGCGACGATCTGGCTGCTGGTCCAAGAAGCAGAGTGAGAAATGGGAAAATAAATTTGAGGGAGAGACATATAGGCAGCTAATCTACAGAACCGCACTGGGGGATTCCTCGAGATTGGGAGGTGGTTGGTTGGGATGAGAACAGGACGGTGCATCCCCCAGTGCAGAGAGTGTACAGTACAGACCTTACAGCAAGCAAGAGGGGGGACGAGAGGGGGAACAGGGAAGGGAAGCCGCTGTAAAGCTGCGGCTCTACTCTAAATTCCGTTTCCCCCGAATCCCCAGTCGCGGAAGGATAGTGGAAGCCAAAGTGCACGCAGAACCTTCTGAAAGTTGCCACGTGGTCGAATGCTTCGTGGCCGCAACAAAATAAGGGTTGGTAAGAACCAATGGGAGGCGTTCGACGCTTTTTGCGCGGAATGTGGTGGCGGAGATTGCGCCAGATTGCGGGTTTTGGTTTGGGTAAGCGCAGATTGGGGGTGCTTGCTTGGGTTTCCCCCCCCAACCAGCAAGGCAGCAACGGACTAAGCGATTCTGGGTCTGGGAACACGGTGGCGGGCAGGGCAGGGGATGATCCGGCTGACCAATGGGACCATTCGGATAAGGAGCATCTGGAAAGGCTCTCAGAAACGCATCGTGTTTTCACAACACGCGCCGCGAAAGCTGGAGGCCACCGCAAAATTTACATTGTTCTGATTAGCCAATGTGGCTGCTGGGGACAAGGAAACAGCCGTTGATAGGGTGCCATGTCAGCCAGACCTCTTGCTGTTGAGGACGTGGCTCTGGCTCTTCAGCCACTAAGGGGCTGTTCTAAGCCCACATGGAAGAGCCTCCTCATCCACGTTGACTTATTTTCGACCTCCACAGCGATTGCCACGAAAAGTACTCCATCCAAACTGTTCCAAAATCAGAACCCCCTTCATTTCGGAATTGGATCCACAATCGCAACCCCCTTCACCAGCTGGTGCACTTGCAGAATCTCTTCCACGAGAAGCCAGGGAGCCAAGAATATTCTAGCCCCAAAAACCGACCAGTGACAAGGTCTGCCATGAAACCACAAGGTTCTCAACTAGTCAACGGTTGCTCCATAAAAGAATATCAGGTGTAATGAAGCTAGAAGAGCGTGTGTAGAAGGATTGAGTAACGAGGAAACAAGACAACTTAGAGCAACATCAAAACAGCAGGGAGCATGGATATACCGTAGCTAGCCGAGAACGCACGGTCGTGGCTCAGCAGAGCTCTGACGTGTGGTTCGTAAATTGGCGCGAAGCGCCCAGATCTAGGCATGAAACAACAAGGCGGGAAAAATGCATGTGGCTTGTTATGATATAGGAAGTGTCAATGAACTATAACGTCGGAATCCAAGGTCACTATTGCAATGAAGGCACGAGGTAATATAGGGGTTGGCATGCTAGGGCGATAACTTCAGAACGTGGGTATGTTCGACAATGTGGCGATAGTGCCGGACGCTACTCTGGAAAGGTTGACGCGGCTCGTATAGAAGTTATAGCACTACCCATCGTCAATTTATACATAAATTTGCATATAGAAGTTATAGGCTAGAACAGGTGTGTGTTCTTAGAGAGTACTCTCAGAGTTCGAACGAATGACTAGCATGAGAGTATACAAGAGTATATAGCTAGTGGGTTGTACTCTATGGCAAGCATGTCAGAAAGAATAATAACTAGAATGGGGAGATACAAGGCAATATAGACTAGTGAGCTGTACCCACTAAGGCACAAACATATATAGTCTACAGTAACTGCATAAGCTATGTTTGACACACCCCCTAGACTATTTAGGGGCAGTGCCTAATAAGGGATGAAGCAGCTTAAGGCGGCACTACTAGTCAAGCCTCTAAGACAAGGGTCTAAAGACCAGTCACAAGGAGTACAGACAAGGCAAGAGCAAGACCAGGGCGGCACTACTAGTCCAGCCACTTGGAGAGGCCACAAGGTCAGTCAGGGTAAAAGATATATATATATATATATATATATATATATATATATATATATATATATATATATATATATATATATATATATATATATATATATATATATATATAAATGACAATACAAAGTCAAGGCCCTAGCAAGTGAGAGGCTACAGGAACGAGACCTAGCTGTACACAGTGCTGCTGATGATCTTTAGGCGCAAGCGCCTTCGTAAAGATATCAGCTGTGTTGGCACCGGAGGCTAAGTGTACTACGCGCGCCTGGCGGCGCTGCTGGAGCTCACGCATGAGGAAGTACCGCAGCTGGATGTGCTTCCCTCTGCCCTCGAGTCGAGGCTCCTAACACAGGAGGATCATGGCCCTGTTGTCAGCGTACAAAACCGGGGCAGAGCTAGGCCGCTCACCTAAGTCAGTGAGCAAGAAAGTCAGCCAGCGGAGCTTCTGTGCCGCCATGGCACCAGCGTAGATCTCGACCTCACAGCTGGACTGGGCAACAAACGAGGAGCGGGTAGCTCTCCACGAGACGACACATGAACCAAGGCTGAAGCACTAGCCCTGCGAGGACCTGAGGGTCTCGGCGTCGTCTACCCAAGAAGCGTCCGTGTTTCCAGTAAGGAGCACTGGCCTGTGTCCTCCTAGCACTAACCCCATGCCCGATGTACTTGCAAGATAACGCAAAACCCTCTTAGCGGTAGACCAGTGCTAAGGTCGGTGTCTGCCTGTAGCCACAAAGCGAGCCAGGATGCTGAGAGGGTATGCGAGATTTGGGCGAGTGCATGTCATCAGGTTTATGAGGCAACCCACCAGCTTTGCGTAAGGACCACTTGGCTCTGCCGACTCCTCAGGAACAGGAGCGGAAAGCCTATGGTATAGAGGCAAAAGAGTGGGCTGTGCGGAGAAGAACTGAAGGCCGAACCTCTGAAGGACCTCGCGCACCAAGTGTGACTGAGTCAAAGTGATGGTGCGCGCTGCTCTGTCTCTGGAGATCTGCAAGCCAAGGTAGTGGCTCAGTTCTCCAAGGTCATGCAGGTGTGTCTCTTCAGCAGCTCTGCCTTCACGGAGGCCAATGCGTCCCTGTCTGCCATGGCGAAGACCAGGTTGTCTACGTAAACAAGGATGCAGAACGGGGTCTGACGAGCACGAACGAAGAGCGAGGGGTTTGCAGAGGACGAAAAGAACTGCAGGTCAACAAGCGTAGCACGCAGCGTGTCGTGCCACTTACGGGGAGCCTGCCGCAGGCCATAGACGGGGCGCTGAAGGAGCCATTGGGTCCCAGGAGAGAAGGTATAAGTGAAGCCCTGAGGGGGGCGCAGGTAGACCTGCTTGTGTAGACTGCCGTGAAGAAACGCAGTGGAGAAGTCGAGGGAGTGTAACTCGTAGTCACGCTGAGCTGCAACGTGTAGCAGCACCCGAAGAGTAGTCATCTTCGGGGTCGGAGCAAAGGTCTGGAAGAAGTCCACCCCCTCACGCTGACTGAAACCTCTAGCCACGTAGCTCGCCTTGAACACAGGCGGCTCTCCAGCGGCCATCGACTACGTTCACCCCAGGTGGGGGAACTGCGTCGACGTAGGTGCCGGTGGATCTCCAAGATGCCATCTCCTGCTCCATGACAGCTATCCATTCAGAGACCCAGGGTCCCGAGACCGCCTCAGCGTAAGTGCGAGGGGTCGGGATGTCGAAACCGTCGGGGTCACCCTCAGGGACTAGAAGCATAGAGCAGAGGTGGGGAGCAGCCTTGGACTGGAAAGCAAGCTCGTACTGGCGGTCCTCCAGGACGTTACTGCCAAGGGCAGGAGCACCCCCGACAGACGGAGGATAGGCAGGGTCAGAGACCAGAGCGGTGACATAGTCAAGGCGGTGGGTAGAGGCGAAGTCAGCGACCGCAGCGATAAGGGCGTCAAGACTCGAAACCGGAACAGACGGGTCGGTAACGAGAGAGGCAAGGACCCGAGGAACAAGAGGACGAGCGGCACGCAGGTAGTCAGACAAAGCAGGGGGAGCAACGACAAGGGAGGACGGAGGGGGCGACGGGAGAAGGGGAGGATGAGACGCGTGGGAACGAAGCAACATAGGGTGAGAGCGCGAATCAGGGGAGACAGGTCGAGCACGGGAGGGACGGCGAGACCAGACGTGAGACGGAGGAGTCGGGTCAGGAGACAGAGGAGGGGACCCAAGAGGGGAACGAGGGGGGAAACGGGCCGGAGGCGAGTCAGGAGGAGGGAACATAGGGCCGTAGACAGGAGGAGGAGGAGGCACAAGCGCGGGGTCAGGGGACGGAAGGCCGAGCAGGCGAAGAGCGGACACCGGCGGGGACTGCTGCGGTGGCGGTGTGACATCGACACCGGTACCGCAAGCTTCCTGGCGGCCACCTTGAGAACACTCCACGCCAGCACCCCCAGAAGAAACACCCCCAGAGCTCAGAACCCCTCGATCACCGGTACCACCCCCAGGCCCGCCGGGACAAGCCACGAAAGGAGTAGTACCCACCCCAACTCCAGCACCCCCAGAGGCAACGAACTGCTGCGGCAGCGGCTGCAACGACGGCGGCGGCGGCGGCGGTGGTGACGACGGCTGCGACAGCTGTGGGGACGGCGGCTGCAACAGCGGTGGCGACGGCGGCTACGGAGGCGGCGGAGGAGGAGACACCTGAGAAAGGGCAGGCGGCAAGGACTACGCCGCAGAACCACCAGAGTCAGCAGACTTCTCAACCGGGACAACCGACGGAAGTGGGGTGACGTGGGACACACCAGAGAGGGCAGGATGGGGAGGGGGAGGAGGAGGGGTGGCGACGACCGGGGAAGGGGTGACCAGAAACAGGGGGGGGGTAACAGGGGGACCGCGGTGGGGGAAGCGGCGGAAGAAGGAGACGGACTCGTCAAAGGTGACGTCGCGGGAGTGAAATAACCGGTGAGACGGCGGGTGGTAGAAGTGCCAGTCAGATGCGTCAAGGGGGAAGCCGAGGAAGACACATGGAAGGGTGCGGGCAGTGAGCTTGTCCATGCCAGAGGTACGAACGTGAGCAAGGCAACCCCAGACGTGAAACACAGACGCGCCACCAGGGGACCCAGACCAAAGAAGGGTCGGCGAAACCTGAGGCTGCTGGGGGTGCGGCCACAGGTTAAGCTGGTGAGTGGCGTAGCGAACGGCGAACGGCCACAGAAAATGGGGTGCACCGGCATGGATCATGGAGGTACGAGGCACCTCCATGGCCAAACTGATGCGTCGCTGAGCGACCCCATTCTGCTGCGGGGAGTCCCGCAAGGTGAACGTCTGGGTGATGCCCTCCGCACGATAGAAACGACCATGTGCACCAGAGGCAAACTCGCCACCACGGTCAGAGTGGAGGCGCAAGACTGGGAGACCGCGGCGGACACGCGCAACGACAAGTCACGGGATAAGAAAATCAGGCACGTCAGCCTTCCGCTCCAGGGGGAATACAGTGGTGTAGTGCGTGTAGTCGTCGACAAGCACTATGAAGTAGCAAGGCTAAACAAGGCTAAACAAAGGCGAAGCAGCGACGGAAGCACCAAGGCTGAACAAAGCAGGGGATCCTACGCCTGACGCAGCAGGGGAGTCTAAGCAAGGCACACCTACACTAGGCAACAAGGGGTAATAAGACGGAAGCACACTAGAGTTATCAGCAAACATCATGTGCAGAGCAGTAACAATCTCATCCATGTCCAGATAAAAAATCTGAACCCTGCGACGAAGCAAGCTGTGCCAGTCTGGGAGCTCGGGCGACGGGCCGAAGCGCTGACGAAATAGGTCGTCCAGACGATGGAAACAGCGGACGGAGATGTGACCGATCTTACCGCAAACGAAGCCATGGCGAGGACCGGTCTGGAGCAGGTACTGATAGCGCGCGTCACCTGAACCACCACCCGACAGCCCACCACGCGCACCACCACCACGTCCAGCGCTACCACCAGCGCCAGGCCACCCGGGCGGGAGACCACTCGCCGGCCTCTTCTGCTGCTGCGGCTGTTGCGGGTGCTGCGAATGCTGCGGCTGACGCGGGTCCGGCTGCAACACCGACGGCTGCGGAGACGGCTGCTCGGCTGCACCTGTCAGGGTCCCCTCGTCCGCACCACCGCTGGAAGACCCAGCTCCAGCACCACCTACACCTGCACCCCCACCCCCGCCGCCACGCCCAGCCTTGGGGCGGCGACCCTTCCCCGGACGGACCTGTGCTGCATCGGCAGTCTCAGCCACAGCAGCAGAACCGTCGGAGAAGGTGCACTGAGCGGGGGCGCAACCCTGAAAGATAGGGACCGGCACAGTACCGCTGGTCTGAGCGATAGAGTGGCGGCGGGCCTCTATAGCGGACAGGGTGTCAACAAAGTCAGTGAGGGTGAGGTCTGCAGGGTGGATGCTAAGGAAGTGGTCACGGGCAGTGGCAAGACGGTCAGGGAGGCGGGTGGCTAGCAGGTAGAGAGTAGAGGTGAGGGGCGGCTGGTGGGCTAGAAGCTGGGTGTCAGTGCAGGCAGCACGCCAGGTCTCTTCTATAGTGCGGAAGTGAGCGGCCAGGTCGGCGACGGTGGGGAACGACGCAAGGTCAGGGAAGAGCATGGGGATGATCAGGCGACCTACCGATGAAGCAGGCGGGGTGGAATAGCGCTGGACAACAGCATCTAGGAAAGCATGGGCAGTAGTGATAGACCTGAAGCGAGGTCGCTCGGACAGGGGGAGGGCATTGCTTATGGCAAGCTGTGCGACAGCATCACGGGACAGCCAGACAGAGCGAGCAAGGGCAGCGGCCGCCGCGGACTCACGCTCAGCGGACAAGGGGTCGGGAGACAGTGCAACGGGGGGGTCAGGGCAAGGGAGGGTACCGTCAAGATGGACAGACAGCGAGTGGCCATCCTGCCGCTGACAAGTGAGGTGGCGACGAAGGTCAGCAAGCCACGCATCAAACTCAATCGGCTGGCCCTCAGCGTCAAAGCGAAGGACCTCCGCCATCAGTGACAATAGAGGGCAGCGTAGAGCAGTACAGTGCGGTGCAGTATGACGCAGTGCGGTACAATGCGTTGCAGTGCGGTGCAAAGCGGTGCAATACGGTACCGGTGGGTTCGCAGGGCGGTGCAGATCGGGAAGAACGGGCCGAACCCGAGTCGGCGGCGGGCTGGCGAGGACGCGAATGCAGGGGCCGGCCGGCGGATGGCAGACACAAGGGGCCAGCCAGCGGCGGCAACAGGGGCCGGCTAGGAGCTAGCGTGACGGCGAGTAGAGGCGGCCGCGACGACGAGTAGACACGGCCGCGACGGCGGCCAGGGACAGCCGCGACGGCGGTCAGGGACAGCCGCGACGGCGGCTAGGGGTGGCCGCGACGGCAGGAGCGATCGTAGGGCAGCTGGAGACGGCAGCGACGGCGGCTAGGGGTGGCCGCGACGTCGAGGGGGGCGGCCGTGAGACGGCTGGAAACGGCCGCGACGGCAGCTAGGGGCGGCCGCGACGGCTAGGAGCAGGCGCGACGGCGGCTAGGGGCGGGCGCTGCCGCGAGGGGCGGCCGTGGGACGGCGGGAAACGGCCGCGACGGCGGCTAGAGGCAGCCGCAACGGCTCGGGGCGGCCACGACGACAGCTGGGGGCGTCCGCGACGGCGAGTGGGTCGGCTAGGGGCGGGCGCGAATGGCCAGGGGGCCAGCTAGGGCGGGCGCGAACGGCCAGGGGGGTGGCTAGGGGCGGGCGCGAACGGCCAGGGGGACGGCTAGGAGCGGGCGTGAAATGGCCAGTGCGCCGGCTAGGAGGGGCTCGACAGCCAGGGAGCCGGCTAGAAGCGGGCACGACGGCCAGAGGGCCAGCTAGGGGCGGGCGCGAACGGCCAGGGGGCCAGCTAGGGGCGGGCGCGACGGCCAGGGGGCCAGCTAGGGGCGGGCGCGACGGCCAGGGGGCCAGCTAGGGGCGGGCGCGACGGCCAGGGGGCTGGCTAGGGGCGGGCGCGACGGCCAGGGGGCTGGCTAGGGGCGGACGCGACGGCCTGGGGGCCGGCTTGGGACGGGCGTGACGGCCAGGTGGCCGGCTAGGGGCGGGCGCGACGGCCAGGGGGCCAGCTAGGGGCGGGCGCGACGGCCAGGGGGCCGGCTAGGGTTGGGCGCGAACGGCCAGAGGTGGGGGGCCGACTAGGGGCGGGCGCGTACAGCCAGGGGGCCGGCTAGGGGCGGGCGCGACGGCTAGGGGGCCGTCTAGAGATGGGCGCGACGGCCAGGGGGCCGGCTAAGAGCGGGTCACGACGGCGGCTAGGGCCTAGGGGCGAAAGCGTGGGCGGGCTAGGGGGGGACCTACCCTACTATGATACCATGTTAGAAAGAATAATAACTAGAATGGGGAGCTACAAGGCAATATAGACTAGTGAGCTGTACCCACTAAGGCACAAACATATATAGTCTACAGTAACTGCATAAGTTATGTTTGACAAAGCAGGCCCCCAAATTGGTTTTGGTGGTGTCTGATTCATCAGACTTGCGTGCCATCCCTTCGTATGGCCATCATAGTTGCCCCTAAAAAAAAGTCAGAAAAAACATAGTAACAACCGTTTTTTTGTCTGATTAGTCAGAGTTACCTTTTTTTTCAACGCTGATTTCAAACCTGGTGTACTGCACAGCTACTTTCTCCTTCCCTTCCCTACTGCCCTTCTCGCGTGTAGGGCTTTCTCTTATTCTGTGCTCTAGCTATCTGTGTGGTGGCGACAACACACATCATTTCGTGCCACCCTAGAACCGGCCCGCGCCAGCAATTGAGCATGACTGACGGCGAGGGTTGGGGTACAGGGCTCTCACCAGGCCTTTCTCACATAGAAGATATTTGATTGTCTAATCCTCCAGACAAACTGAAATACGAGATCTAAAATCCCAGATGAGTCTTTCAAGAGTTTATCAAAGCCCCTGTTCCCCGTTCCGCGTTTAGTAATTTCACATGCCTGAGCTTATTCGCCGAAATTGGTTGGTGGAGAAACTGGTTCGTGGCGAATTGCGTTTGGGGCACGAAATCGGGGGATGGGGCGAAAAGGAATCGTGGGGCGGACAAATCAAAATTGCAGGGGAGGGAGAAAATCGGCGCCATCCAGATGGCTACAGTATTTCGTTACGGGCCAATGGACGTCCTGACACACAAAGCCCGCATCACACATCGGCAATTTATTCAAGGACCAATCGGCGACAATCGATTTTTTTCAAGGACCAATCGGCCCCCACTACACAATGGGAAATCATCATCATGGAGACAACATTCGTGACCAGCGACTGCACAATCGACGCATCTTCTAACTAGTGTCGATAACGATCGATTTATTTTGACGAAGTCATCTTCGTTAAAAATAGATCGACATCAACACAACGGATCTTCACCATGGGAAAAAATGGAGCTGCATGAAGACATGTTCTCCATCCATGAGACACTTCATCTCATAAATTTGATCGACAACCTATGGGATTGCAAAGAAGTAGCCGTTTTCTCTTGCAATATTCCCAACATCAAGTTGCTGCGAAGGACCAGATTTCGCACGCAACGACGACGCAGTGAACCCGTCTCGTCAAGGCCAGCGAGACACTACTTTGTAACAGGAGCTGACCGATTCATCTTCATCAAGAATCTCAGCCATCCGAAGTGATTGATTGGAGCAGTCTCAACATCAACCTCACGAGGCGACACACCAATCACGCGTCGCGATTCCAGGTGTTAATGACCCGCGTGGAAAATTTTCCGTGCATGTCACGATGCTTGACAGATTGAGGAGTAATCAACCTCAAATCCGGCAAGTACTCGTTCACTAGCGACCCTACGGCACATGCATTGGAGGCGATTCTACCAGAAGCCGAAGCGTTACAAGCATCAGCATAACTTCGACGATGCAGGAGAACGCCAAGCAACACGAGGTGTCAACAAATGAGGGAGATGTGGACTACTACAACACGATCACACGCTCTACCCACCGTACATCGGAGGCACGGATGAGCATACCAGGAATTGATACCCGTGGATACATTGAGGGGAGAACAAATTTCTCTTCATACCCTCAAATGAAATAATCACCGGCAGCAATGGAGCAACACATGTGTACTAATGTGCACGTGTTCCTCGTAGTTACGCCTGTTACACCCATCAGGAACACTCTACTGGCAAGAGGGAGTTGATGGATTCTCCTTCAACCGGTACGAGTTGAGAGGATTCTGTGCAGCAGCTGCCGCCGTCGCCATCGTCGCAACCGCCGCCGCCGCCGCAGCAGAAGACTCGACACAACAGTCATATCCAAACCCTGATGGATGATTCTCCCCTCAATGGAGATAATGCTGGATTATATTCTAGTGGATCGTAAAAGTCCCGGCCAGGCACAATACTATGATTTCCAGCAAGTGGGAAGGAGATACCACTATGCACTGGAATAGTTATGGCAATGCCATGTACCCTCAAGAGCAGGAGATATTTGCTCTTATGAGGATTGGAGGACTACCGTAATCTACTGGTATACAAGTCCTCATGGCCTATGGCTTTCCTTAAAGTCATAAACCCTGCATCACAACCAATCCATCAGTAGCACCAACTCCACGGAAGCAGATAGGCATGGAATGGAGCGCCGACGCCACTCCAGATAGTGGACTCCGCGTATCTCCAACAACACCCCTCTTTGCCGAAATGGAGCACTCTTCAACACTAATGCTGAGTAGCTGAGACGTCTTCGACATCAACGCTACTTCAAGGACAGTAACAGAATGAGACAACACATGATGGCACCAAAAGACCTATCCCAATATGTGCGCCCAGACACCGATGCCTACCGATGGCCTCCATGCTAAACTGGAAGTGCATAAGGTCATACTGGATTGGCTGTCACTAATGCCTATTTGGAAGTGGGAAAGGATTATTTGGGAATACCCCTAATATTCCCAATTGTCCTAACCCATCACTGTGGGATATCTACGCAGCACAGATTCCTTGCTTGAGCAACCACCGAGGGAAACTACTTTGGTGCCGATTCTGGAAGTTACCAGCTCTGCGTTTATGGTACCAGCCCCTCGCATGGTTCTGTACACAGGGATATGCTGAGCAGCACTTCGCATGCGCTGTTGTACTCAAGGCATTGCGACTAGCAGACCGCGTGGTGGACAGGGTTACACTAGAGATTATGCTCTCCATTCTGCAGCACTACGATGCCGAGAGGGTACGACTCGCGACAACACTATGGCATGGACCAGCATTCGACAGAAGCTGTACTACAACACGGCTGCCATACCACCACCACTTGGTGATCTTCACACGTGGACAAGATGCGCGTAACACCGGAATGTGCTACCCGAGACTCAACGCATGCTACAGTGTGCCAGCTAGAGCACCCACCGAAGGGACAGTACATCTACTCTTCCGCTATAACATCTGGATCATGATCAACGCCATTCGCGTACCACCTACAGATGCAACCCGCTCCCACAACAACAATTGACAAATCCATTTCATCACCGTTGTCCATCAGCTCTAACACCGGACACGCTACTTGGACATCCAACAATAGCAGAAGCACTTGGCTGCTCATCACTACAGTTATCCACACCATAATCTTGACATCAGCCATCTTCCATCCAAGCTTCAACCTTGCTTCTGCGGGTATATCCTTATTGAAGCAAATGTCACTTCAGTCAGTTTCCGCTTCCGCCTACCAGCCACTTCGAAGATCCATAACGCCTTCCATACCAGCTTCTTAAACCCTATCAAGACCAAACACGCTCTACACCGAATGCCAACCACCGTCGCCGCCCGTGTTCATCCACGCCATGGGACAACTACGTGATCGAACACCATCGTCGTCAGAATGGCACTCTGAAGCTTCTTCTTTGCTGGATGGGTTGTGATCCTTCTAAGGCTGTGACATGGGTAACGCCCGTCGTCCTCTTCGCGACTACCTTGTCAAGCAGGGTGTTACTTCTACCACCCAGCTTTGAGGGGGGGAAGTGTGAGAGTACGACCCCGTTACACTATTTTCCCCTTTCCATATTTCCTTTCTATTTCATTCCTCTTTTTATCCTGATTCATTTGGTCTTTATCTCATCTCATTTGGTTTCCTATTCCTCATTTTCCATTATCCTTTGGTTTATCCTGTTATTATAATTATATCACCGACCAGGCTCGGGATGTACTGGCGCACTATATCTAGCGTAATCCTGCCGTAATCACTTAAATCCAATAGCCTTGCGTGGCTATACGCATGGTGATTCTATCTTCTAGAAGGGTCTATTCCCTTTGGATAGGATAAACCTGGTTACCTGATGTAATCTGGAAGTATAAAAGCCCCTTGTACTGATTGATAGTGCAACATTGAGCAAACCTTTCCTCGACACATTCGATCCTGTGACAAAAACCCTCAGCAAGTTTAAATGCAGTCGGTGCCTTGAGCATGCAGGACTCAGAGGGAAAGCCGGCAAACGCGGCATAGGGCTAACGGATGCGCAGACGCACGCATTCAACATAGCGGGGTCGGCCAAGCATCGCCTAGCCGTGACGAAGCAGCATGCGCTGCTGCAGGATGCAACCAACCAGATGCGGATCGACCAGCTTCCCCAAGCCGCAGACCTAGAGAAGGAACACGTGATTGCGCTGC
The DNA here is from genome assembly GCA_027943415.1 of Closterium sp. NIES-67. Lineage (NCBI taxonomy): Eukaryota > Viridiplantae > Streptophyta > Zygnematophyceae > Desmidiales > Closteriaceae > Closterium > Closterium sp. NIES-67. The sequence continues at coordinate 140,282 of BQMB01001278.1, read as the reverse complement.
TTGACGCGCTCTACTTTTGCTGCAAAGGCAACGAGCTGATGGAAAACTGGATCAGGCTCGTGTGCTACCTCAGCAAACGACGGCACGAGCACTTCCTTGAGCAGACCTATGGCACGTATTACAACAGGTATTCTTTTGTGTTGTTTAATTTTGTTTTGCATGCATCTATCATGCGTGACGAATGTTTATATCTCACCATACTAATTATGTGTATGCCCTTTGTTGCTGCAGTTACGGGTATGGGGAGTTCACTCAATCCATGGCAACCTAGCTGCAGACAACACAGTTGGACCACCTTCTGAGGAGCCCGTTCATCGGCTTGAGCATCGATGAGAGCACAGACCGCTGCCGCGGCAAGCACCTCATCGTGTTTGCGCACTTCATCTGCGAGAACCATCTCGTCTGCGAATACCTGGCCCTGCTGTGCGTCGATAAGGCCGATGCTGCTTCTCTGCTCGCTCTACTCCTGTCTCACCTCAACGCCAACGGTGTCGACCTCCAGCGGGTCGTGGGCAGAAGCACTGACGGCGCTGCCGTGATGATAGGGTCTAAGGCTGGGCTTGTGACATGGCTGCGGATGCAGATTCCGCACTTGGTGTCGTGTCACTCTATTGTGCACAGGTGAGCCTTGTTGTTTACCGCTATTGTACCTCAGGTTAAGTGCACTGGTGGTTTCTGTATGTGCAATGTGTATTACCCCATTCCCAAGGCCCAACATGTCCCATTTTCTGTTCATTTTATCCCACCCTCCAGAGAGGCACTGGCAGCTAAAGCAGCGGCGGATTCCTTGCCAGCGTTCAAGATGATTGATGATGTCATTAAGGAGCTCGCTGAGTACTTCGAACGCTTCGGCCCATGGCACCAGCGCTTCTTGGACATGCAAGATATCTTCACCTCGAAAAACCTCGAACTTCAAGGCATTCATAACATCCGATGGCTCTCCCGCGGTGAGGCTGTCATTAGGTTAGTCAAGGTTCTACCCGCCATCGTCGTCATGTTCTCGGAGTGGACGGACACCCGTCTCTCCAGGATAGTAACACCCAGCTCGGAGGGGTTGGGATGTCAAGGGCGTCTGGGTCGCCCTCAGGGACTAGCAGCATGGAACAGAGATGGGGAGCAGCTTTTGACAGGAAAGCAAGCTCATACTGTCTATCCTCTAGGACGTCACTGCCAAGGGCAGCCACACCCCCGACGGACAGAGGGCAGGCGAAGTCAGTGACAGCATCAACAATAGCGTCAAGTCTCGAGACATGAACAGACGGGTCGATAACGAGGGAGGCAAGGACACGAGGAACAAGGGGACATGCAGCTTGGAGGAAGTCAGAAAACCGAGGCGGGGCCACGGCGAGTGACGATGGAGGAGGGGACAGGAGGAGCGGAGGAGCACGAGACACGTGAGAGCGATGCAACATAGGGTGAGAATGCGGAACATGGGAGGTAGGACGAGCACGAGACGGACGACGAGCTCAGACGTGAGACGGAGGAGTCAGGTTAGGAGAGAGGGGAGGAGACACTGGAGGAGAACGAGGAGGGAAACGAGCCGGAGAAGAGTCCACGGGAGGAAACAGAGGGCCGTAGACCGGCAGAGGAGGAGGCGGCGACGACTGAGGAGGCACCGACGGGCGGTCAGGAGAAGGAAGGCCGAGGTGGCGAAGAGCGGACACCGGCGGCGACTGCGACGACTGCTGCCCAACGCCAACACCTGAACCTCTAGCAAGACCACGACTCCCTCCGGGAAGCCCCACAACAGCACCTCCAGAATGGGAACCCGCTCCAGTACTCGCTACAGCACGCTCCCCAGAACCACCAGAACGCACAAACCTTAGCGGTGGTGACGACGGCGGCTGCGGCGACGACGGCAGCAGCGGAGGCGGCTGCGGTGATGGCTGGGGTTGCGACTGTGACAACAATGGCGGTGACAGGGGAGTAGAGACCGGGGCGGGGACAGGCGGAGAAAGGGACTCCGCCGAGCCACGAGAGACAGCAGACCCCTCGGCAGGGACAACCGACGGGAGGGGGGCGACGTGAGACACACCAGATGGGGCAGGACAGGGATGGGGGGGAACAGGGGCGACCAAGGGAGGGGAGGGAACCAGGAACGGGGGGGGGGGGGGTGACCGGGGGACCACGGTGGGGAAAGCGGTGGTAGAAGGAGACGGACTTGTCAAAGGTGACGTCGCAAGAGTGAAAAGAACAGTGAGACGGCAGGTGGTAGAAGTACCAGTGAGATGAGTCGAGGGGGAAACCTAGGAAGACACAGGGGACGGTGCAGGCAGTGTGCTTGTCCGTGCCAGAGGCACGAACGTGAGCAAGGCAGCCCCAGACGTGGAACGCAGATGCGTCACCAGGAGACCTGGCCCAGAGGAGAGTTGGCGAAACCTGCGGCCGTTGAGGGTGTGGCCACAGGTTAAGCTGGTGGGCGACGGAGCGAACGGCGAACGTCGACAGAAAATGGGGTGCACCGGCATGGATCATGGAGGTACGAGCCACCTTCATGACCAAGCTGATGCATCGCTCAGCGACCCCATTCTGCTGCGGGGAGTCTGGCAAGGTGTACGTCTGGGTGATGCCCCCCGCACGACAGAAGCGACCAAGGCAGCTAGAGGCGAACTAGCCACCACGGTCGAAGTGTAGACGCAACACATGGAGACCTCAGTGCACACGCGCAGAGTCAAGCCATGGGATAAGAACGTCGGGCACGTCGGCCTTCCGCTCCAAGGGAAACACGGTGGTGTAGCAAGTGTGGTTGTCGACAAGCACTAGGAAGTAACGCTCACGATGCGGCCCATGGACGGGGGCGGGGCCCCAGACGTCCATGTGCAGGGTCTGTAATGGTGCGGTGGTGGGGGGGGAACGAGGAGGAGTGAGGGGCACGGTAGAGCCGGCCCTCGACGCAAGGGTTCCACGAAGGCGCTGCCGAGGGGGGGAGCGCAGGGAACGACGCAGGGAGACCTAAGACAAGACTGTTTTGAGACATGTGACGGAGACGTGTGAGGGCGGGATGACCTAGGCGGTGGTGCCACAGAAGCGACGGGTGAGTAAGCGACCGACACGAGCAAGCCGCAGCAACCTGGGTAGACGCTGCCGCCTGGTGGGGCGTCCCAACCGGGGGGGACGCGATGTCTAGCGTGAACAGGCCAGACACCGGGTCCTGGGGGAACGTGGTGAGGGGGGCACCTGTGGCAGCCTCAGTACAGACAGCGTACCTGTCATTCCGAGGGAACGTAGTGGTGACACCGAGCTCCTGAAGACAGCCGACACCAACTAGATTCCGAGAGAATGAGGGGATCTGCAGGCCTGTAAGAGAGCCCGAAGGAACTGCCGGACAGGGGAGGGTGGTGGAATTACGGGCGACTACCAGACCTGAGGAAGGGTCTGCAAGGGCAACTGCGGCAGGGATGGCAAGCGGCGTAAGCATAGTATGGTCCCGAAAGAAACATCGATATGCGCTAGAGACGGGAGTGAAGGAGAGCGCGGCAGTGGAGGCTGGAGGCGGAGAAGCTAGGGTGGAGCCAAGGCTAAGCAAAGCAAGGGATCCTATGCTTGATGCGGCAGGGGATCCTACACTAGGCACACTGGGTACACCTACAGTATACTAGGCAACACGGGGTAATAGGAACTAGTCACACTAGAGTCATCGACATACAGCACATACAACGCAGCCCCCACTTCGCGCCTAGCGGCCCATCGCGCCTATCCGGCCCCTTCGCGCCCAGCTGGCCCCTCTCGCGCCGTAGCCGGCCCCTCTCCCGCCGTAGCCGGCCCCTCGTGCCATAGCCAGCCCCTCGCACCCAGCTGGCCCCTTCGCACCCAGCCGGCCCCTCTCCCGCCATTGCCAGCCCCTCGCGCCGTCGCCGCCCCCTCGCGCCCTAGTTGGCCCCTCGCGCCTAGCCGGCTCCTTCGCGACCAGCCAGCCCCTAGCGCTGTAGCCGGCCCCTTGTGCCTAGCCGGCCCCTTCGCACCCAGCCGGCCCCTCTCCCGCCGTAGCCGGCCCCTCGCGCTTAGCCAGCCCTTCCTCCGCCGTCGCCGGTCCCTCTCACCCAGCCGGCCCCTACCGCATAGCCGGCCCCTCCTGTGCACCGCCGGCCCCACGCACCTTGCCGGCCCCTCTCTACGCGCCGGCCCTTCCTGCACCTGCCGGCCCCCTCGTGCGCCGCGGCTCCCCACGTGCCCACCGGCCCATTTGCGCCTTCCTCGGCCTTCCGCCTTGTCTCCGTTCTGGAGAGTCCTGCCACCACGCTGCTGCATCGCCATGCAGCTGAGTACCTGTGTTCCTGTGCTGCTGTGCCGCTGTGTCCCTGTGCTACTGTGCCCCGGTGCCGCTGAGGTTGCGCGACGGCGGACGCCATGCTACGTCAGGACGTGGAGGGGCACACGATCGACTTCGCCATCTGGCTTGTCGACCTTCGCCGGCACCTGACAGGTCAGCCCCTGGATGGGCACTCCCTAGCTATGCATGTTGATGGCTTGCTTCCCCGCCCCCCTGCGCCTGATCCCCTCCCTGCTGACCCCTCCACTGCTCAGAGTGAGGCCTTTGCTGCTGCTGCGCTCGCTCACGCTGTCTGGGATTCTCGCGATGCTGTAGCGCAGCTTGCCATTAGTCATGCGCTTCCCCTATCTGAACGTCCCCGCTTCGCGCCCGCCTGGCCCCTGTAGCAAACGCCAAAGACTTCCTAGATGCAGTGGTTGCCCGCTACTCCACGCCTGCCTCTGCCTCAGCTGGATGCTTGATCCTTCCCATGCTCTTCCCTGATCTCTCTGCTTTACCCACTGTCGCTGATCTCGCCACTCACCTCCGTGCACTAGAGACTAGCTATCGCGCTGCTAGCACTATTACCCAGCTCACTACCTTCCCCCCGCCATTCTGTGCTACCCTGTACCTTATTGCTATGCGCCTGCCTAACCGCTTAGCCACTGCCCGCGACCATTTCCTTAGCCAGCACCCTGGTGACCTCATTCTGACTGCCTTTGTCGCTGCCCTTTCTGAGATAAAGACTAGCCAGCGCACTATCGTTTAGTAGAGTGGTGTTGCGGCGGTCCCTATCTTTCAGGGCTATGCTCCCTCCCAGTGCATGTACGCTGACATTTCTGTTGCGGTCGCTACGGCTGCTCCTGCCACTGAGACTGCAGCGGCGGCCTTCCCGCAGCAGCAGCGGCAGCGTCAGGGCCGTCTCGGCCCCAAAGGAGGGCGTGGTGGTGGTGCTAGTGGTGGTGGCGGCGACAGTGGTTCTGACGAGGGGGCTAGGGCAGGTGTCCAGGAGCAGCAGTAGTCGCAGCAGCCATAGCAGCAGCAGTCGCAATAGCAGCCGCAGCAGCAGCCGTGGGCCCGCCTCCCGCCGGGGTGGCCAGAAGCCCCTGGAGGTGGTGGCCGAGGTGGCGGTCCTCGCAGCTCGGCGTCTACCGGGGGCTTCGGTGCTGTGGGCTGCCAGTACCAGCTCCAGACCGTGCCCCTCCGTGGAACTGTGTGACGTCGCCCACACCTGATCGCCCACTGTTTCCGCCTCCTCGACGACCTCTTCCGTCACCGCTTCGGCCCGGCCCCGGACCTCCCTAACTGGCCCAGTCTGCTGCGCCACGGTGTGCCTATTTTTGACTTTGACATGCATCAGATTAGTTATGCCCTGCATTCTCTGTATGCTGAAGCTTCTAGTGTGTCTGGAACTTATTACCCTGTGTTCTCTAGCTTAAGCATAGCACCTGTGTGTAGTGCTGACACCCCTACTGCGTCAGGCGTAGGACCGTTTGCTTTGTCTAGCCTAGGCTCTACACTCGCCCCTCCTTCGTCCGCCGCTGCCGCTTCCCTGTCCTTCACACTTGACTCTTGTGCGCCTGCCTGCTTCTTCTGCAACCACGCTGCGCTTACACCGCTTGCCGCGCCTGCCCCTGTCGCACTTACTGACCCCTCCTCTGGTCCAGTAGTTGCTCGCAGCTACACTACTGTTCCCTATCCAGCAGTCCCCCCTGGTTCCTTTACAGGCCTGCACATCCCCTCGTTCTCCCAGAACTTAGTTGGTGTCGGCTGTCTTCAGGACCTCGGTGTCACCACTATGTTTCCGGGTCACGAGCGGTACGTCGACTGTACCGAGGCTGCCTCAGGTTCCCCCCTTGCGACGTTCCCCCGTGACCCGGTGTCCAGCCTCTTTACGCTGGACACTGCTTCCCCCGCGGGTGGACCGTCCCTCCCAGGTTTTGCGTCTACCCAGGTTGCCGCTGCATGCTCGTGTCGGTGGCTCACTCACCCATCGCTTCTGTGGCACCACCGCCTAGGTCACCCCGCACTCCCGCGTCTGCGTCACATGTCCCAGCACAGTCTCGTCCTAGGTCTCCTTGCGTCGCTTCCTACCCTCGCTCCCTCGCCTGCGCCACCGTGCATGCCCCTTGTCGAGAGCCGGCTACGCCGTTCTCCTCACTCCTCCTCGCTTCGTCCAGCCACCACACCCCTCCAGACCCTACACCTGGATATCTGGGTCCCAGCCCCCGTCCTTGGACCGCGTCGCGAGCGCTACTTTCTAGTGCTCGTGGACAACTACACGCGCTACACCACGGTGTTTCCCTTGGAGCGGAAGGCCGACGTACCCGACGTTCCTATCCCGTTGGTCGTAGCTGCGCACCTCCACCACAGTCTCCATGTGTTGTGTCTCCACTACGACCGTGGCAGAGAGTTCGCCTCAGGTTGGCTTGGATAGTTCTGTCGTGCGGAGGGCATCACCCAGTCGTACTCCCCGCAGCAGAATGGGGTCGTTGAGCGATGCATCGGTTTCGTAATGGAGGGGGCTCGTACTTCCATGATTCATGCCGGTGCACCCCATTTTCTGTGGCCGTTCGCCGTTTGCTACGCCGCTCACCAGCTTAACCTCTGCCGGCGCTCCCAGCGGCCGCAGGTTTCGCTGACCATTCTTTGGACCGGGTTCCCTGGTGACGCATCTGCGTTCCACGTCTGGAGCTGCCTTGCTCACGTTCGTGCCTCTGGCACGGACAAGCTCACTGCCCGCACTGTCCCCTGTGTCTTCCTAGGTTTTCCCCTTGACTCGTCTGACTGGCACTTCTACCTCTCGCCGTCTCACCGCTTCTTTCACTCTCGTGACGCCACTTTCAATGAGTCTGTCTCCCTTTACCACAGCTTTCCCCACCGAGGTCTCTCGGTTTCCCCTCCCCTGTTTTTGGTTCCCACTCCTCCAGTAGCCCCTGCTCACCTCCTTCCCCGTCCTGCTCCATCTAGTGTGTCTCACATCGCTCCCCTCCCGTCGGTTGTCCCCGTCAAGGAGTTGGCGGACACTGGTGGCCCCGCGGTGCAGTTCTCGCCGCATGCCTCTCGTCCGGTGTCTCTCCTCCGCCGCTGCAGCAGCCATCACTGCCGCAGCAGCCATCGCCGTCGTTGCAGCAGCTGCCACTGTTGCAGCAACAGCAGCCGTTCATGGACTCAGGGGGTGCTGGCATTGAGGAGGGTGCTAGTCCTAGGGTTCCTATCATGGCTTGTCCGGGCAGGCTCTTGGGGTGCTGGTTATGGGGGTGCTGGAGTGGAGTGTTCCAGAGGTGGCTGCGGTGCAGCTGGCGGTCCAGGTGTCGGCGTCGAGCAACCGCATCAGCAGCAGTCGCCGCCGGTGTCCGCCCTTCGTTTGCTCGGCCTTCCCTCCCCTGACCACTTGCCTGCGCCTCCCCCACCGCCTCCTCCCCTTCCTGTCCACGGTCCTGTGTTTCCTCTGACGGACTCGTCCCCGGCCCATTTCCCACCTCGTTCCCCTCCTGTTACTCCTCCTTTTTCTCTTGACCCAACACCTCCGTCTCATGTCTGGTCTCGTCGTCCCTCTCGTGCTCGTCCTGCCTCTCGAGTTCAGCATTCTCACCTATGTTGCTTCGTTCCCACACATCTCGTCCTCCCCTCCTCTTGTCTCCTCCTCCGTCGTCGCTCGCTGTCACACCTCCACCTCTGTCTGACTACCTTCGTGCTGCTCGTCCTCTTATTCCTCGGGTCCTTGCCTCCCTCGTTACCGACCCGTCTGTCCCTGTCTCGAGTCTTGACGCTCTTATCGCTGCTGTCGCTGACTTCGCCTTTACCCGCCGCCTTGACTACGCCACCGTTCTGGTCGCTGACCCTTATCCGTCCTCGGTCCGTCGGGGGTGCTCCTGCCCTTGGCAATGACGTCCTTGAGGACCGGCAGTACGAGCTTGCTTTCCTGCCCGAGGCTACTCCCCATCTTTGCTCCATGCTGCTAGTCCCTGAGGGTGACCCAGACGTCTTTGACATCTCGACCCCTCGCACTTACGCAGAGGCGACCTCGGGACCCTGGGCCTCTCAGTGGATAGCTCTCATGGAGCAGGAGATGGCATCTTGGAGATCAATCGGCACCTACGTCGACGCAGTTCCCCTACCTGGGGTGAACGTAATTGATGGCCGATGGCTCTTCAAGGTGAAGCGCCCCCCTGGAGAGCCACCTGTGTTCAAGGCGCGCTATGTGGCTAGAGGCTTCACTCAACGAGAGGGGGTGGACTTCTTTAAGACCTTCGCCCCGACCCCGAAGATGACTACTCTTCGGGCGCTGCTACACGTAGCAGCACAGCATGACTATGAGTTACACTCCCTTGACTTCTAGACAGCGTTTCTCCAGGGAAGTCTACATGAGCAGGTCTACCTACGCCGACCGCAGGGCTTCACCGGTACCTTTCCTTCTGGGACCCAGTGGCTCCCCCGACGCCAGGTCTACGGTCTGCGACAGGCGCCCCGTGAGTGGCACGACACGCTGCGTGTTATGCTAGCTGACCTGCAGTTCTTTCCGTCCTCTGCAGACCCCTCGATCTTCTTTCGTGCTAGCCAGACTCTGTTCTACATCCTTGTGTGTGTATACTACACGGTCTTTGCTACTGCAGACAGAGACGCACAGGCCTCTGTGAAGGGTGAGCTGCTGAGGAGACACACCTGCACTGACCTAGGAGAGCTGCGCCGCTACCTTGGCCTGCAGATCTCCAGGGACAGAGCAGCGCACACCATCACTCTCACACAGTCACACTTGGTGCGCCAGGTCCTTTAGAGGTTCGGTCTTCAGTTCTCCTCCGCACAGCCCACACCTTTGCTAGTAGATCACAAGCTCTTTGTTGCAGTTCCTGAGGAGTCGGTAGAGCCTAGTGGTCCTTACGCAGAGCTGATGGGTTGCCTCATGTACCTGATGACTTGCACTCGTCCAGATTTCGCATACCCTCTCAGCATCCTGGCTCGCTTTGTGGCCACAGGCAGACACCGACCATAGCACTAGTTGGCCGCTAAGAGGGTTTTGCGTTATCTAGCAAGTACATCGGGCATGGGGCTAGTTCTGGGAGGACGCAGGCCAGTGGTCCTTACTGGGCACACAGACGTCTCTTGGGCAGACGACGCTGAGACCCTCAGGTCCTCCCAGGGCTACTGCTTTAGCCTTTGTTAAGGGGCCATCTCGTGGAGGTCCACTCACTCCTCGTCTGTAGCTGTGAGGCTGAGATGTACGCCGGTGCCATGGCGGCACAGGAGCTACGCTGGCTGACCTTCTTGCTCACCGACTTAGGTGAGCGGCCTAGCTGTGCCCCGGTTCTGTACGCTGACAACAGGGCCATGATCCTCTTGTGTTAGGAGCCTTGACTTGAGGGCAGAGCGAAGCACATCCAGCTGTGGTACTTCCTCCTGTGCGAGCTACAGCAGCGTCGCCAGGCCTGCGTAGTACACTTGGCCTCCGGTGCCAACACAGCTGATATCTTTACTAACGCGCTTGCGCCTGAAGATCATCAGTGGCACTGCTTGCAGCTTGGTCTAGTTCCTGTAGACTCTCACTTGCGAGGACCTTGATTGTGTACTCCACTTATATATATCGTTTAGACTGGCCTTGTGGCTTCTCTTCCAGTGGTCGGAGTAGTAGTGCCGCCCTGGTTTGCTCCTGTCTTGTTTGTACTCTTGCCAACTGGTCTTTGGACCCCTTTCTCAGAGGCTGGACTAGTAGTGCCACCGTGAACTGTGTGCTTCTTGCTCAGCACTACCCCTTATCTAGCCTAGGGTGTGTGTCAACTTATACAGTATAAACCTGTAGAAACCGATCTAGCCTAGGATGCATTTACATCTGCATGTATTCATCCTTAGACGTCCGATCGCGCTATCTGATGAGAAAATCCACCATTCGACGGTTCTGCTGCGTTGTGACTCGATGGCCGAGAATCTTCAAGGGCTCGATCGTCGGTTCCTGGAGGGGCGTCCGCTGCGGTGCGATATGTTGACGTGCTAAATCCGACAAACTTGGGACGTAGGGTCAAAGTAGGCTGACGTGGACAGTCGGGTGGTGACGCCAATCCGCAGGTAGTCGGAGGTGAGCGGTGGCAGGTGTCACCATATTGGTCAAAGAACCACATAATCGGGGTCGAAGTTTGCTCGGGATCGGCAGCCGCAAGTTGCGAGTGTCGAGTAGTACGAGATCTCCCACTTTGTAAGTGACGTCACGTTGATGACGATCAACTTGTCGGCTTGCGACCAGGTTGGCTTTCCGGATTGCCTCAGCTGCCTTTTCTCGTGCGGCGAGGATGTATTTGGCAAATCTTAGGGACCGGGGCATAGGTGTCTCAACGTTTGGTGTAGAGGGTACCACTGGGTCCTGTCCGTAATTTAGGAAAAGTGGGGATTGACGGGTTGTGGCAGAAGGTGCGTTATTGTACGCGAATTCCAGCAGCGGAAGGGATTTCTACCATGTACTGTATGTGGGTCACTGCAAGTAGTCCAAATAAGTTGCAACATAGTTTGGTTGACCCGTTCGGTCTGCCCGTCAGTCTGTGGGTGGTAGGCTGAGAAAAACTGTAGTTTGGTGTTGAATTGGTCCCATAGGTGGCGCTAGAAATTCGATGTGAATTTCGGGTCTCGGTCTGAAATAATGGCGGTGGGTAGTCCGTGCAATCTGATGACATTGGCGATGAGCAGTTGGGCAGTTTGCTCAGTTGTAGCCTTCTGTTGGTAGGCGATGAAGTGCGCCATTTTTGTAAGTCGGTCAACGACCACGAGGACAGCGTCGTTTCCGCCGGGACCGGCCGGCCGTCCTGTCACGTAGTCCATCGTGACGTGTTGCCAGGGTCTCTCGGGAGGATCCAATAGCTGTAGGAGTTCGGCTGCTCGCTGATGGGATGATTTCATGATCTGGCAAGCGTTGCAGGAGGACACGTACTTGCGCACGTCGTCGGCCATGTTTGGCCAGTAATAATTGCGCTGTAACGTCTTCATGGGGCTGTCGACTCTGAAATGCCCGGAGGTAGGGTTGTCGTGGGATTCCTGGATTAGCAGGGTATGAAGTAAAACGTAGCCGGGAACCCAGATGTGGGAAGTGTCGCGCTTATTAAAATAGTGTCTGGTAGCGGTGGTATGCTGTTGATGAATGGCGGAGCGGAAGAAGGGGTCGATCTTGTAGCCGTGGGTAAATAGTCCTGTAAGGAGTGAGTTGGTCTGGGCGACTAGTATGGCGGCTGTATGGGCAGTACGTCGGGTCAGGGCATCGGCAATGTTGTTGGCGCCCCGTTTGTAGGTGATGGAATAGTGGAAGTTTGACTCGAGGAAATCGAGCCATCGGATCTGTCACGGGTTGAGATTCGGTTGGGCTCGCAGGTACTGGAGGGATTTGTGGTTGGTCCGCACAGTGACGTCAGCGCCTATCAGGTAGCACCGTCAGGTCTTGAACGCGTGGATGATCGCCAATATTTCCTTGTCGTATACCGTATAGTATTTTTCCGTGCCCTGCAACTTCCGTGATTCGTAGGCGACCGGCTGTAATCCGTCGCCGAAATCCTGTAGGAGAACTGCACCAATGGCGATATCGCTGGCGTGTGTGATGACTTCGTATGGACGGTCAGGATCGGAGATGCGAAGGACGGGTGGCGACGTGAGGGCGGCCTTAAGCTGGTCGAATGCAGCTTGTTGCTTCTCTCCCCACCAAAAAAATTATGGTCCTTGAGGCGGTCAGTTAGCGGGGCAGATCACCCAGCCATATTCGGGATAAACCGGCGGATGTAGTTGACGAAACCCAAAAAACTCTGCAGCTCCTTGATGTTGCTTGGCGGCTTCCACTCTTGTATGGTCTTGATTTTCTTGGGGTCGATTTTCACTCCTTAAGTAGAGACGATGTGGCCCAGAAACTCCAACTCCTGCTTAAGAAAGTCGCACTTAGACCCTTTGGTGATGAGGCGATTCTTGTGCATCAAGATCCAGTAAGTGCTGCTCCCTGCTGCGGCTGTAGATTAGTATATCGTCGAGGTGAATGATGACACATTTGTCCAAGAGTTCCCTGAAAATTCCATTCATGGTCATTTGGAAGGTCGAGGGCGCGTTCGTAAGGCCAAAAGGCATCACCAGGTACTCGTAGCGGGTTCGAAATGCCGTCTTATGACAATCCTCGGCGGCGACGCGAATCTGATGGTAACCTCCTCTCAAGTCGATTTTTGAGAAAAACTTGGTGCCGCGAAGTTGGTCGAGAAGTTCGTCGGCTCGCGGGATCGGGTAACGTGACTCGATGGGGATCCAGTTGAGCGTGCGGTAGTCGATACACATTATGAATCCTCCATCCTTCTTCAGCATGAACGGTATTGGGGCGGCATATGGTGACGTGCTGAGCCAGATAAATCCCTTTGTCAGAAGGTAATCCAGCTGCTGCTGTAATTCTTCCAGTTCCGGTTGGCTGAGCCGAAATTGGCGCTGTACCGTCGGTTGGGCGCCTTGTTCCAGCTCGATTCGGTGGTCCTCAGGTCGGCTCAGCGGGAGTCCATCTGGCAGGTTGTCCAGGAAAAACTCTGGGTATTTCTGAATCAAGTCCGCTAAGTCCGGAGGGACGGCCTCACATAGCTTCTTGATATCTTCGGTCTCGACCGTCGATGTCACCTCGTGAAGATCAATGGCGTACGCTGCAACTTCCGCTTTCATCGCGCGCTTGAAAGTGATCGCATGGACTTGGGTGCTTTGCATGTGAGGCCCCGTCCACTTGGGCAGCTCTCGGGAAATTCCATCGAGCTTGATGCTGCAGCCGCCTGTCGTCCAGTCAATCTTTGGGTTGTACCGTCGCAACCAATCATGTCCCAGCAACAAGTCGCATCCGTCGAGAGCAGCCGCCAGTAGTCCCATCCAAAATTTTACATGCACCCCACAGGTAAAACCAACGTTCTCCACTCTTTCCCGTATTGCTAGCGGTGTTCCATCCACCAGTCGGGCGTCGACTTCAGGTAGACACTTGAGTAAGGGTATACCCAATTTCTTAGCCCTGTCCAGTTGTATGAGACTGTGACTCGCGCCTCTATCAACAAAAGTCTTCAATAACACCCCGTTGACTTTACCCTCCACCAGCACAAGGTGATTAACAATTTCGTCCTCCTTATTCGTCCGGGTCCGGTCGATTGCAGCAATCGGGATCACGACCCGATGGGCACTGTGTGGTTCAAGTGAAGAAGCCTGCCCGTCAGTAAGGGGCCCGGTACTTACTGACGCGTCCCATTTCGCGGTCGCTCCTCCGGCTTCTTCCCCATAGAATTCTGGAGGGCTATGAATTCTTGGCAGTTGCGTCAGATGTGACCCGGCCGGCCACAGTGGTAGCATAGCCCCCTATTTCACGAAGCAACTGCGTAAATATCCACTACGTCCACCCCTTTTATCGTGGTGCGCTGGTACTATTCTCGAGGGCGACCTCCGTCGTAGAAGTTCGTCCTCGGCTTCGTGATCGAATCCGCGGCTTCGGCGAGCTGGATGTAGTTTGTAACCGCTTCGCAGGGCGTTGCAGTTTTATCTGCAACTGTATTTCAGGCTTCAAGCCGCCCATCTATCTGTCGACCTTCTCCAACTCGTGCATGTAGCCACATTTGTCCACCAACGTCAGGAATGACGCGGTGTACTAGGACACAGATCCCAGCTGTTTCCACATGCGTAGAGTTTTGTGTGCCTTGTCAGAGTTAGGAGCATGCTCAAACCGCTTGCAAAGCTCTGCGCACCACGTTGCCCACGTGCGAATGTGGGTCGCTTCGAACAACAGATCTGCCTCGTCTTCGTCGCCGAATTCTTCGGACCACTCGTGCTGTACTTTTGTGCGAGTTGCCGCTGAGTCGACGATGACCTTCCACCACTGTAGGGTGGCCCCTTGCAACAGCGTTAACATGTAGCTGATCCGCTTCTGATCGGCTCTGATGCCCGCCGCGTTAAAATAGATATTCATGGCGAATATCCACTGCTGCACCGTCACGCCTTTATTAGCTGGATTGAAAGAAACGGGTTGCTGATATATTACGCCGCCACTTGTCGAGCGCGGGGCTGTTGCCACTAGTCGTGCCAGCTCTACTGGTGACGGTTGCTGCTCACCCGCCTCGCTTCGTGCATCGCCGCCCGGCTCCTCTGGACACCTCTCATGCGTCTGGCAAAGTCGTTGGTTCTTGTCGCGGAGGTCGTTGACGACGCTTGTCAAATTCTTCGATTGCTCCATTGATGTTTGCATGTCCACAGTTTCTCGGGCAGGGTTCGCAGCAGTCGAGGTGGACTGTCCCTCAACCGTCGAGTCTACCGGGGCCATGGCGGTCAGGACGGGGCAGAAGCTAGCGCACACGCTGTAGTTGTTGACGTAAAGATATTTACGATCCAAGACAACTGCTGTGCAGCCGTGCTAATCCCCTCTGACCACCCTTAACTAGTAAACAGGAAGTGGAAGGTTCCTAGAAAGCTCGGGCTCTGATTCTAGCTGGTATTCTAGCAATGTGGCGACAGCGCCGGACGTGACTCGGGAAAGGGTTGGGCCGACAAATGAGGCCGAACGTGACGAGTAGAGGAGTTCGGGTGTATGCGCTAGCGTACGACTCAGTAAGGAATGGAAATTCCTTACATGGCTTGTCAGGAGGCCACATTTGGGTAACGCGATTTGAATTTCGTGGCAGAGCTGCGCGGCAACTGCGTTATAGCAGTGTATGCCTTACTAATTAAAACCCATAATAAGGAAATACAATTTCCTTACACCCTCCCCCCTCCAATGTATGGTCTTAACTAAGACCGCTAACGTCGCCTACATTGCGTAACACTGGGTAATTCTTGATCTCTGCCAAGGGCACCCAATTTTTTTCCAGGATCGTCCGGTCTTTCCAGGATATCATAAACTCGATCAGTCAAGCCCCTCGAGGGTCCTTGATCCGATGGCTGAGAACCTTCGCTGGTTCGACAGCAGGCTCAGCGAATGGTCGGATGTTCAGATTCGCTCAGTGACGTGGTAATTGACTGGTGTTGGCGATGTATGGTCGAAGTAATTGCACGTGGAATGATGGGCTGACATTCCAGGTGGCCAGTAACAGTAGATGGGTTGTAATTGAAGATATCATATAACTGATGGTTAATGGTCCACAGTAAAGAGGGCAAAGTTTTGGGATGATGGGCAGTCGAAGGTTCTGGGTGTCGAGTAAAACTAAATCTCCAACCTGCTAAGTTACTGCTCGTCGGTGCAGATTGGCGTTGCGCTTTGAAATAACATTCGCGTGCTTAATGGCTTCGGCTGCTCGCCCTCGGGCATTCTGTTATATTTCGGCAAACTGTTGGGCTCGAGGTACAGGATTTTCGATGATGGGCGTGATCGGTACTGTAGGGTCCTGGTCGTAATTCATGTAGCATGGTAACTGACGTGTAGTGGCTGGTGGGGCATTATTATACGCGAACCCAATCAGTGGCAGTTGCTGCTCCTAGTCGCCCACGTCATCGCAGGTGGCGCGAAACAACTATTCCATCGTCTGGTTGGCCTGTTCCGTCTATCCGCCAGTCTCAAGGTGGTAGGCGGAGGAGAATTGCAGGCGCGTGCCAAGCTGTTCCCAGAGGTTGCGCCAGAAGTTACTGGTCAATTTTGTGTCACCATCCGAAATGATGGCGAATGAAATTCCGTGCAGGCGAACAACGGTTGAGATGGAAAGGCGGGTTGTTTCTTCGGCTGAGATAATTTTCTTGCAGGCAGCCAAATGGACCATCTTTGTCAACTTATCGACGAAGACAAATATCGCGTCATTACAGCCGTCCTTGGCAGGCAGTCCATCATCACCTGCTGTCACGCACGCTCAGGCGGCGAAATCGGCTGCAACTGTCCAGCTAGCTTTTGCTTCGATGATTTCATGGTTTGGCTGATTATGCACGAAACTATATGCTGCTGCACGTCCCCGTACAGTACTGCATGAAACTATTTTCTCCACTTCGAAGTGCCCCAAAATAGTATTGCTATGGGCTTCCTGTAATATTAACTCCCATAAGAAACTGTACTCTAGTACCAAGATGTGGTCAGTCCCTGACTTTACGTAATAGACTCCCTTAGCTGTTGCGAGCTGTTCGTACGCACCCGACGTAAAGAATCTGTGGGTAAATAGGTCTGTTAATAGCGGGGAGGTTTGGGCGAGGATGATGGAGTTGAGATGGACGGATGGGAGAGAAAGGAGGTCAGCAATATCCGATGCCCTTTTTTCGTAGGTAACCGTACAGTGGAAGTTGGACTCCATGAAATCTAACCACCGAAATCCTATAACAGTGTTGCCCTGATGGTGATGTCCCTGGCATCCGTGATCACTACGAATGGACAGTCCGGATCGACGATGCGAAGGACAGGGGCTGAGCACAGAAACGTTTTGAGTGCAGAGAAGACAGCTCAATCTTTCTCCCCCCACCTATATTCAGTCCCTTTCCTCAGCAGGTAAGTTAACGGTGCAGTTACCCCCGCCATATTTGGGATAAATCTCCGAACATAGTTGACGAACCCAAAAAAAATTTGCAGCTCCTGAAGGCGGTAGCCAGTCTTGCACTGTCTTGATTTTGCGCGGGTCCACTTCGACGCCCTTAGTGGAAACAACGTGTCCCATAAATTCTAAGCGGTCGTTTAAAAAATCCCACTTAGTCCCCTTTGTGAGCAGCCGATGCTCTTGCAGTAGAGTGAAAATTTATTCAAGGTCCTTTAAGTGCTGCTCCCGGGCCTCGCCGTGGTGAAATATATCATCTAGGTAGACTATAACACACTTATCTACGAGTCGAATTGACGATCTGGTCCATGGTCATCTGAAAAGTTGCGGGGCGTTCGTCAGACCGAAGGGCATAACTACATACTCGGAACTCCCGTACCTAGTACGAAATGCAGTCTTGTGACAGCCAGCTACGACTACACGAATCTGATGGTAACCCCTTCGTAAACCTATTTTCGATAAGGAGCGAGCTTTGCAAAGTTGGTCAATCTGTTCGTCGGCGTGCGGGATAGGGTAACGCGACTTCATAGTCACCCTGTTCAGTGCTCTATAGTCAATGCACATTCGGTACCCGCCGTCTTTCTTCGAGGTGATCAGTATGGGGGCAGAAAATGGTGAGGAACTCGAGCGGATGAAATTTTTCTCCAGTAGATATTCTAACTGCTTCCGTAATTCTTCTAACTCCGGCTGTGTCAATCGAAATTGCAGCTGCACTGTGGGTTGTCTCCCTGGTTCTAATTCTATTCTATGGTCAAAGGGCTGTTCCGGTGGTAATCCCTCGGGCAAGTCGTCTGGGAATATTTGCGGAAAACTGCGAATCAGCTGCGCTAAATCGGCCGGCATTGCTGCTGTCAGCTTTGATCGGACGGTTGCGATGCTGCGTCGATGGCGCGAACGACTACAGCGAAGACTTCTATGCCCCGTGCGACTGCGGGCTTGATCGCCATGGAGTTCACTTGCGTCACTCCCCCTATAATCCCCTTTCGTCCATTCTGGCAACGTTACACTGCGACCGTTGATTTTGACGGAACAGCTGCCGGTCGTCCAATCAATTCTCGGATTGCAACGTCGCAGCCAATCCTATCCCAGCAATATGTCAAAGCCCTCGAGTGTAGTCGCCAGCATCCTCATCGAAAAATTGAATTCCGCTCCGCAGCGTACCCTAATCTTGTCCACCCTGTCCGTTATTGCTAGTGGCGTCCCATCGACTAGTTGGACGTCAATCTCCGGTAGACACCTATCTAAGGGTAACTTCATTTTTTGGCTGTGGCAAGGTTGATCGGGCTATGGTTGGCTCCCCCGTCCACGTTTTTTTTTTTTTTTTTTTTTTTTTTTTTTTTTTTTTTTTCCTTGAACCCTACCCTCTAAATAAATGGAGTAATCTGCCGCTGCACCCTCCATATTCAGCCGAGTTTAGTCGATTGCGTGGATCGGTACCAGTACTCGATGATCGGTTTCCGTCACGGGCAGACAGGTTCCATCAGAAGTAGGCCCACCAACTACTGATACTAAACGTTTCCTTGGTCATTGGAACTCCCCTGCCCCTGATTCCACTTCTTGATTGCGGTCGCACGCTTGACTGCTTGCGTTGACGTATTCGAACTGGCGACGCATTCCCGTGCACCACGATTGCCACGTGCTGTATTTGTCCACTTTGCAATAACTTCCTTCCCAGTGATTGGTCTTGCGAAAACGCCCGATCACGTGCGATGTCATATCCGGCTGCTGTGGCTGAATTATATGCTGCCACAAATCCATTGCCGGTCCACATAGGAGCGACACAGCGCGTCATATTTTCAGCGCGTCGTCACTGACGAGGTTGCAGTCATAAAAAACGTTCAGGTGAAAAATCCACCCGCTAACGAACAAACTGCCACGCTGGCTCGAGTCGAACGTAAGCGGCCTCTGCGTCTTGAGAATTCCCAGTGCCATGTTGATGTTTGCAGTTTGCACTCCCTTAACTTCTCCACAGCGTTCCTCCAGGGTTGTCTACACGAGAAGGTCTACCTGTGCTGCCCCTAGGGCTTCTTCGGTACCTTCCCCCCTGGCACCGAGTGGCTCCTCCGGCGCCCAGTCTACATCTTGCGATAGGAGCCCCGTAAGTGGCACGACACGCTGCGTGCCACACTTGATGCCCTGCAGCTCTTCCCTCCGCAGACGCTTCGCTCTTTGTCCGTTCCGGCCAGAATCCGCTCTACATCCTTGTCTTCGTAGACGATCTGGTCTTTGCTACTGCAGACAGAGACGCATTGGCCGTCGTGAAGGCTGAGCTGGTGAGGAGACACACCTGCACTGACCTAGGAGAGTTGTGCCACTACCTTGGCTTGCAGATCTCCAGGGACAGAGCAGTGCGCACCATCACTCTCTCACAGTCACACTTGGTGCGCCAGGTCCTTCAGAGGTTGGGCCTTCAATTCTCTTCCGTACAGCCCACCCCTCTGCCAGTAAACCAAAGACTCTCTGCCCCACTCCCAGAGGAGGTTGTAGAGCCAAGTGGTCCCTACACAGAGCTGGTGGGTTGCCTCATGTACCTGATGACTTTCACTCGCCCAGATCTCGCATACCCTCTCAGCATCCTGGCTCGATTTGTGGCCCCACGCAGACACCGACCACAGCACTGGTTGGCAGCTAAGAGGGTTTTGCGTTATCTAGCAAGTACATCACGCATGGGGCTAGTGCTAGGAGGACGGAGACCAGTGGTCCTTACTGGACACACAGACGCTTCTTGGGCAGACGACGCCGAGACTCTCAAGTCCTCACAGGGCTACTCCTTCAGCCTTGGTGCAGGTGCCATCTCGTGGAGGTCTACCCGCTCCTCGTCTGTTGCCTAGTCTAGCTGTGAGTTTGAGATCTACGCAGGTGCCATGGCAACATAGGAGCTCCGCTGGCTGACCTTCTTGCTCACCGACTTGGGTGAGCGGCCTAGCTCTGCCGCGGCTCTAAACGCCGACAACAGGGTCATGATCCTCCTGTGTCAGGAGCCATGACTTGAGGGCAGAGCGAAGCACATCCAGCTGCGGTATTTCCTCCCGCGCGAGCTGCAGCAGCGTCACCAGGCTCGTGTAGTACACTTGGCCTCCGGTGCAAAAACGGCTGATATTTTTACTCAGGCACTTGCGCCTAAAGATCATCAGCGGAACTGTGTACAGCTAGGTCTCGTTCATGTAGCCTCTCACTTGTTAGGACCTTGATAGTGTACAGACCTTTATATGTATTACCCAGACTGGCCTCGTGGCCTCTTTCTGGTGGCTGGACTAGTAGTGCCACCCTGGTCTTGCTCGTACCTTGTTTGTACTTGTTTGACTGGTCTTTAGACCCTTGCCTTTGAGGTTGGACTAGTAGTGCCACCCTGAGCTGTTTCTCTCTCATCAGGCATTGCCCCTATCCAGTCTAGGGGGTGTGTCAAACATACAAACATATATTGTATGTTACAGTAGACTATATAGGGTTGTGCCTTAGGGACTACAACCCATTAGGCTATATACCCCTGTATGTCCTGTTCTAATTAACCTTTCTCACTTTAACACAGGTGCCATCTCGTGGAGGTCCACTCGCTCGTCGTTTGTGGTCCAGTCTAGCTCTGAGGCTGAGATCTACGCCGGTGCCATGGCGGCACAGGAGCTCCGCTAGCTGACTTTCTTGCTCACAGACTTAGGTGAGCAACCTAGCTCTGCCCTGGTCCTGTACGTTAACAACAGAGCCATGATCCTCCTGTTTCAGGAGCCTCGCCTGGAGGGCAGAGCAAAGCACATCCAGGTGCGGTACTTCCTCCTGCGCGAGCTACAGCAGCGCCGCGAGGCCCGCGTAGTACACTTGGCCTCCGGTGCCAACGAAGATCATCAGCGACACTGCGTACAGCTTGGTCTAGTTTCTGTAGCTTCTCACTTGCTAGGACCTTGATTGTGTACTACTACTTATATTATCTTGACTGGCCTTGTGGCTCCTGTTCCAGTGGCTGGACTAGTAGTGCCGCCATGGGTTACTCTTGTTTCCTTTGTACTCTTGCTCACTGGTCTTCAGACCCTCGTCGCAGAGGTTGGACTAGTAGTGCCACCCTGAGCTGCGCGTCTTGTGCTAGTCATTGCCCCTTGTCGAGCCTAGGGGGTGTATCAACATATTATTGTACCTGTAAGGAATTAGGAATTCCTTACTGAGGCTTGCTACAGGGCGTACGACTCGAACAGTCCCGAACCAGCGATAGGGTTCCAGACCTTTCAGTTCGAGCATCCTGGGCCTTTCCGGACCTTGCTACGACACATCGAGGCCCTTCGACACTTTTCCCTAACCTTCCGATCCTACGGCCAGGATCACCCTAGGCTTTCTATATATTGTGTTGTTTTTCCTTTTATTGTCATTCACTCGTTCACAGTTTCGCCATTGCCCTCTGCGCTACTCGGCAGTCCCATTCATAACAGTACCGGTATATGTTATAGGCTAGATGCGATAGGTGCATGCTCGTAGAGAGTACCTTAGCTTATATCCCCTTGTATCCCCTAATCATACTCAACTCATTACTCCTGAGGCCTGACGTGTACACCTTACTAACTAAAACCCGTGATAAGGAAATACCATTTCAAACAACGAAGCCATATATAACCTATCACATATACCGGTAGATTATAGAGCTAAATGGTTTAATTCCCACATTCAAACCAACAATGTTGCTGTAAAATCTACGTGTACTTTATTCTATCATGCTTCAATGTGTTGACTCGGATCAAGCAATCGCATGGGTCAGTAGGATCGCTAATCCGAGCCCTGATACGTTTGCTATAAACTAATTTAGTTAGCACTCAGCGCTACCGTACTATTAGATGGGGCCACAGTTACATGCTGAGCCACGGGTGATCTGACACACAAGCAGATGCAGGGAGGAGAGCAGCGGGTGTGAGAATTGCATTTGAGCGAAATGTCGTGGGGAAAGATGCAACACATCGATTAGACGGGTAAGAGAAGCAACTTCAAGCTAGTATCCCAAGAGTCCAGGTAAGGAGGGGAAACAGAGCTGACATACACAAAGTTTGCCAAACAAACTCTACAGCTAAAACCCCACGGCAAAATAGCAGAGGGGTTATCAAGTTGGGACCCCCCTTGATCAGCACCCTTTTTGTGTCGAGGTTCGTTTTTTTATTCGGAGCTGGGCAGCAGCCCGCACAATTCGACACTCAGAACAAATCCAGGTGGCATTTTTTACGCGACATTGTGCTTTGCGAATTTCGTGTCGCGGTGCAGGTCGTGGGCTGCACGACGTGACACGTGATTTTGCCACGTCAAAACGGGCCCCACTTGGACATCAAGTGGGGGCCCCACTTGATTTTCGCCCAAGAAGGCACGGAAAACAGGAATAGCAGAGGGGGTCCCTCTTGAAACCCCCTGCAGAAAAAGTCGAGGCCCACGTGGTGTGCGACAAATGTCGCAGGGGGGCTGCACGAAGCGCCAGGCGTCAAGCCCACATCGGCCAGTACTTTCGTACAACCAATAGCTTTGTGCAATCCATTTTTTTTTTCCCGACAGTTACAAAGTTTAGGGCACTGGGGCGTTTCGATTTTTCGCCAGGTTTCGGGACTTAGTTTTTTTGCACCCACTCAACTATCAAGGACCCCCCTCTGCTATTTTGCCATCGGGTTTTAGCACACCAAGCTCCCTGGCTCCATCTCCACTTCTCTCCCCTTAGCTCCCCTTCCCCCCACATCACTCACCAAGAACATCATCAGCAGTAATGCGCTGGGCGGGGTCCTTGGTCAGCATGCGCAGCACCAAATCCTTGGCCTCATCCGACACATCCGGCCAGGGGGCCCGCTGCAGGTCCGGCTCCTGTTCGAGGATCGCCTGGAACACGCCCTCGTCGCTCTCCCCGCGGAAGGGCGGCACGCCCGCCAGCAGCACGTAGAGGATGACCCCTGCACTCCAGATGTCGGACTCGGGCCCGTACGCCTCGTGGAGGACCTCAGGGGCGATGTAGAGGGGGCTGCCCACTATGTCGGAGTACACGTCGCCTGGGAAGGCATGGGAGGGGAGGAGGAGGGGGAGGAGGAGGGGGAGGAGGGGAGGGGGGGGGCGGAAGAGGAGAGGGGGGGGAGGTTTGTCCTTTTGAGGTACAAGAGGAGCTCTCAAACGAGCTCGTGGAGCGCCGTGCGGGCGATGTAGAGGGGGCTGGCCACAATGTCCGAGTAGACGTTGCCTGGTAAGGGGTGGTGGTGGGAGGGGAGGAGGGTCGAGCGGGGAGGAGGGGAGGGGTGGCCTTTTGAGGAACAAAGGAGCCCCCTTAAGAGTTTGTTCAGCACCTTGGGGGCGGTATAGAAAGGGCTGAAACAATGTCGGAGTACATGTCACGTGAAAGGGAGGGGAGGATTGGGGTGAACCAGGGGTGCAGGAGATGGGTGGCTGAGGTGACCAGGCAGTGTAGGTGCGTGTAAGAGATAGCGTGAGTGCATGCATGTGAGAGAAAAAGGCAGTGAGCGGAGTGCACAGGTAAGTAAAGAGACATGAACTTCTTCTCTGCCCCCTTCTCCTCCTTTCTCTCTGGGCGCCTCGTTTCCTTCCCACCACTACTCTCTCTCGCCCTCCCAATCCCCCTTCACCCACCCCCTCAATACTTGTGACAAGCTGACCTGGCTTGAAAAAGACAGCAATGCCTGAGTCAAATGACCTTGACATCGACGTTGTCCTCCTCGTTGCAGCGCAGGATGTGTTAGGGTTTATGGTCACGCAGCACCGCCGCCACACTGCGTGTGTGTGCCCGTGTCCTCCCACTCTCCTGCCCTCCATTCCCCCTTTTTTCTACCCTCCCCCCCCACCCCCCAATTACCCCCTGCCCCTCCCTCTGTCACACACGAGCTTCTCACCTGGCTTGAAGAAGACAGCGACGCCGAAGTCAATGACCTTGACATCGACGTCGTTCTCCTCGGTGCAGAGCAGGATGTTCTCGGGCTTGAGGTCGCGGTGCATGACGCCGATGGCGTGGCAGTCGCGCAGCAGCTCCACCACCACGCGCAGCACCGCCGCCGCACTGCCCTCGTCGTACCACCGCCGCGCCTTTATGCGCTCCCACAGCTCGCCGCCCGCACACAGCTCCATCACCAGGTGCACGCTCTGAGGGGGGGAGGGGGGGGAGGGAAGAGGAGGGGAGGAGATAATGGTGGTAGGTAGGAGAAGAATGAGAGGGAGGGATGGAGGGTGGGAGTGCTTTGAAGGGGTGCTTTATGCGCTCCCACAGCTCGCCGCCAGCACACAGCTCCATCACCAGGTGGAAGCTCTGGTTGTGGGGAGAGAGGAAGGGGGGGGGGGGGGGAGGGAGGGGACATAGAGGGACGGAGGGATAAAGAGAATCCGGTGGAGCGTCAGTGTGCGTGTGAGTGGAGGTAGAGACTGCAAGCGAGTGGAGGTAGAGACTGCATGTGAGTGTGTGTGCAAGGGCAGGAGAGCGAGAACGCGATGCTGCCGACTCACCTGCTCGTCGTCAAACATCACGCCCAGTGCCCACCCACAGGCTGCAAGGCATGCGGTTGAGCCTCACCTGCCACCATCACCCCCACCTACCACCCCGCTTCTGCTCGTTTTCGAACATGCCCACAAGCTTCACGGCATGCGGTTGGGTCCCTTGATCCCTTGATCCCTCCACCTGCCTTGCGCATGCCCACTGCGTTCTGAACGACTCCCTGCAGTCTGGTCGACCTCTCTCACCTGCTACCTACCACCCCCTGCACCTGCTCGTCCTCAAACATCATGCCCACGGGCTGCACGGCATGCGGTTGAGCCTCACCCGCCTGCCACCATCACCCCCACCTATCACCCCGCACCTGCTCGTCTTCGAACATGCCCACGAGCTGCACAGCATGCGGGTGGTCCCTCAGCCGCTCCATCACCGCCACCTCCTTGCGCACATCCTCCACCTCCTCCTCGCACTGCCACGGCCAGGGGGGGAGGGAGGGGGAGAGAGTGCGTGGGGGGGATGGGAGAATGACGGAGAGAGGAAGTGTAGATGGTTACACAGCCGCTCCATCATCACCACCTCCTTGCACACGTCCTCCACCTCCTCCTCGCACTGCCACGGAAAGGGGGGAAGGGAGGGGGAGAGGGGAGTAGGAAATCGGAATCGATAGGAAGTGGAGATATAGAGGAAGTTGGGACGGAATCTCAGCCGGGGAGAGGGAAGGGGAGAGACAGTGCGTGGGGGGGGCGGGAGGGGGGAGTCGGAGCAGAGAAAGTCAGAGGGAGGGAATGGAGAGAGAAAGTGAAGATGTTTACTCAGAAGCTCCATAACCACCACCTCTTTGCACACGTCCCCCCCACCCCCTGCCCCCCTTCCCCGCTCTCTCACCCTCGCCAGCAAACTGGCTCTTGACCCCCCTCCCTCCCTTCCCGTCAGAAACCCCTAGTTGCCCTCAGCTGCAGCCTCTCCTTGGCGACGGTCTTGCATATTACTGAGTCAACTCCAAAACTGGCTGCAAGACCACCCTTGGCACACGACAACCCACTGTCCTCTCAACCCCCCCGGCTCACCCGCAGCCTGTCCCTGGCCTGGTCTTGCATGCTTTGAAGTCGACTTAGAAACTGGCTCTAACCCGAACCCCCCCCCCCCGGTCAGAAATTCACTTATGTCCGCACCTGCAGCCTTTCCTTAGCAATGGTCTTGCATGCTCTGAAGTCGACTCAGAAACTGGCTCTAACCCGTCCTCCCCCCCACCCTCTCCCCTCTCGTCAGAGCCCCTTTATGTCCTCACCTGCAGCCTGTCCTTGGCAATGGTCTTGCACGCAAACTGCTCCCCAGTATCTCGGGCCACGCACACCCGGATGCTGCCCACGCGCCCCCGCCCCACCTCGTCCCCATCCAGAATATAGTAGTCACTCACGTCCGCGTACGGCCTCCCTAGCACCGTGCCCATCCCTCCCCCTCCTGCTGCTCCTCTTCCTGCCATTCCTCCTCCCGCTGCTGTGCCTCGCCCCATTGCTCCTCCTCTCCCTCCTCTCCCTCCCATAAACATCCCTACCCCCATGCCCCCCCCTCGTCCTGCTCCTCCCCTACCTCTCCCTCCTCCACCCATCCCTCCCCCGCCTGTCCCACCTCCTCCCACCATGCCCCCTCCCCCTACTGTCATCATCTTACCGCCAGCAGAAGCGGGTCTGGGGAGACCGGACATGGGTCCCATCCCCCCACCCCCCATACCCACATGCCCTGCTCCAGGGGCCATGGGCGCGCCCATTCCCCCCATCCCGCCCATCCCTCCCATGCCTGTCATTCCTCCTGCTCCTCCCATCCCCCTGGTCCCCCCATCCCCCCTTTTCCCTGCCCCCCTATCACCCCCAGGGGGCTATGCCCCATTCCCCCCATCTGATAACCCGCATTTATCCTAGGCCCCGCCATGCCCGCCCCTCCCCCTCTCCCTCGCCCTCCGCCTCCCCATCCCCCGTCACCCCCCATTACTCCCCCCCGTCCCCCCATTCCGCCCCCCCTTTTCCCCCTGGGCTACCTGGCATTCCCCCCCGCCCTGCACCTGCTACCCCAGGCCCCATACGCCCTCCCCCTGAAGGGCTGCCAGGAGGGGGACCCATCCCCATCCCCATGCCCATGCCCATCCCTGGCCCCATTCCCATGCCCGACCGCATGCCCATGTTGTTTCCCCCCCCTGCTGCCATTGCTGCCATACCTGCTCCGCCTCGGCCCGAGCCTGCAGGCCCGGGGCCCATTCTAGGACTCGGCACAAACTGCTGCTGCCCCTGCCCCTGCCGCAGAACCAGGGGACTGGACGGCCGGCCTTGCCCCTGCCCCATGCCTCCCTGGCCGGATCCCGGCCTAGCCATACCACCACCACCAGCACCGTCGCTACCCATCATGTTGGTTGGGCCGGACTGGTATTCGGGGCGCGACACAAAGCTGGACGCTCGGCCCGGGACGTTGGGCCGAGCAGCAGGGGAGAAGACCTGTCCCTGCTGCTGCTGCTGATACTGCTGCTGCTGCTGCTGCTGATGTGACTGCTCCACAAAGCTAGAAGCCCGGCCCGCTTGCCTCAAGTCAGGACGACCTCCTGACGGCCCACTGCCACCGCCACCACCAATGCCAGGGCCAGCCATTCCTATGGGTGTGGAGACCATGGAAGGTGAAGGTGCGTGCATGAAGCCGTTGACGCTCATGGACTGGGAGCGCCGGTGGGGAGACAGCCCCCGCCCACCACCACCGCCAGTAGCTACCATCCCCCCCGGGACGAACCCCATCCCTGGCGCTCCCACTGCCCCCACTCCCCCTACCCCTCCCCCTACCCCTCCCCCTACCCCTCCTCCTACCCCTCCTCCCCCTCCGCCTCCTCCCCCTCCTCCTGGGTTGCCTTCCAGCCCTCCACTCATGGTCCGTTTGTAGCCTGCAGGGGGCGTACGCGTTTGAGGCCGCCCTGAGATTGCTGCAACGCGCTGGTCTGGCACCAGCGCGTTCCCCGTCCACTGATTGGCGCCGATACCCATGCCCTGCATTGCCTGCTGCTGCTGCTGCTGCTGCTGGTAAGGTGGCGGCTGCTGTAGCTGCTGCTGCGGTTGGGCGTGCATGGGTGAGTGGGGCTGGCGCGGCCCTGGGAAGTGGTAGTTACCACTGGGCCGGCCTCCTGCAGTGGACGCACGAGCAGGAAGGCCGTGCGTGTTACCACTGACCATGTTACCACCTGGAATGCTGTAACCACCACCGCCACCGCCGCCACCAACGCCAGCATCACCACCGCCAGCAAAAACCCCAGCCGTGCTTTCAGCAGCACCATCAAAGGGTGCATTGACTCCGCCCCCTCTCATTCCACCAGGAGCAGCACCTCTCCCGATGCTGTTAGCGGCGCCCGGGCCGGTATCATCTGCCCTCACCAGCAGCGACTCTGATTGGTGGTTAGGTCCAGAAGAGTCCATATCCCAAGGCGCCACTTCCGCCACTTCCTCTTCCTGCTCCTGCTCCTGCTCGCCCTGCTCCCCATGCTCCCCCTCGACTACAAACGTCTCTGCACCCATGTTTCCACCCATCCCCCCACCCATTCCTGCCCCTGTGATTATACCTCCGCCTGGACCTGCGCCCATGGGGCTTGAGACCATCATCCCCCCCCCTCCCCTCCCAGCGCCAACAGGAGCAAGCGCACCCCCCACCGCGCCAATCCCGCCACCCATCCCTCCCCCTACCGCGCCCCCAGCGCCTCCGCCTGCCCCCAGCGCGGCCACCGCCCTGAGCGCGCCAGGCACCCTCCCCTCGGGCGTGGAGGGCGGGCGCAGCTGCTGCAGCTGCGCCTGCACGGGCATGGCGGACCTAGAGCGCCTGTGGCGGCCGGTGGGGCGCACAGGCGCGGCCACGAGCGTGGCGAGCTCGTTGGGGGTGAGGTCGGCGTCGTCCTCCCGCCTGAGAATGTTCATGCTGGGCCCCGAGAACATCTCCCACGTGTGCCCACCCGATTGGATCTTCTTCGGCTTGAACCGGGCGTCCGTGGAGGAGGATTCGTCCGGAGGCTGCTCCCAAGGGGCAGCCTGGTTCCCTGCTGCTCCGCCTGCTCCTCCGCCTACTCCGCCTCCTCCTCCGCCTCCTCCGCCTCCTCCGCCTCCGCCTCCTGCTGCTGACTGCCATTGGTTCTGCGCACCAACAGCATCCGCGCCAGGACCCACAGGCGTTCCAGGCCCCGCAGGCCCTCCAGGCCCCCCGAAGCCGCCGCTGCTGCTGCCTCGAGCACTCGCCGGACCAAACCCTCCCGCCCTCCCCCCCCCCGCAGCATGCGCCGGTCCCAGAGCCGGACTACCCAGACTCATGCTCTGCATGGCTGCTACCAGCGCCGGAGCAGGGGGACCGCCCCCGCCCCCGCCCCCGGACCCGCCCTGCCTGCTGTACCCAGCAGGTCCTGTTCCTGGGCGCATGGCCATGGCTGGGTGATTTGCAGGTGCGGGGAAGCCGCCGCCGGGGGCAGTGGAGGGCGTGGTGGCGGCGGTGGGGGTGTGGGCCGGAGGGAAGTGGGGGGAGGTGTTGGGGTCAGTGGGGGTGAAAGGGTCGGGCTGGCCTAGCATGGTGGTGACTGCGGCGGACCTCGTTCTGCGATGCTGCGCCTGTGCTTGTTGCATCTGCTGCTGCTGCATATCCATTTGCGGCTGCTGCTGCTGCATTAGCTGTGGTTGGAAGTGGTGGTTCATCGCACCACCTGCATGGGTGCCGCGTCCGCCAGAATACCCCCCCATATCCTGCTGCTGCGACTGCTGCTGCTGCTGCCACTGCTGCTGGAACTGTGGCGGTGGTGCCTGATGCATGTGTTGCTGCTGCTGCTGCTGCTGCTGCTGCTGGTGATGCTGATGATGATGTGTGGGGACGGCTCTAGCAGAGTTGAAGTAGTTGTTGGGCTCCTCGTGCTCCTGCTCACCGTGTAAGTCAACAAAGGTAAAAAGACAAGAACGAACAGAAGCAGACAGCGAGGGAACGGGGTGAGGGTGTGTGTGCGTGTGTAGTGGGGGGAGGGGGAGGGGGGTGGAAGGGCCGGGGGGAGGGGGGGAGAGAGGGTGGGGGGGAGGGATACCTAATTGCAGATGACGCAAGGAGTTGAGTTAGGAGAACTTCACTTGCAAGGAAGCGTGCTGGAAAAGAGAGCGCGCAGTGGCCTGGAAAGAAAGATGGAAAGAAAGAAAGGAAAAACAGCACTACTGCGATTATCCACTATTGGAAGAATGCTAGGGCAGAACGCACATTGACAGGGTAGAGTCCTTGCGACTTCATAGGCTGTTGCTGCTGCTGCTGCTGCTGCTGCTGCGGGGCGTGCACATGCGAGTACTGGTTCTGCCGTGCAGCCGGCGCCCGGCCCTGCATAGGCGCAGTCGCCGCTCGCTGAGAGTAATCAACGGATAGAGCGCGCCTTCCCCCTCTCCCCTGCGCACCCATCGGCGATTGCGCCAGCATGCCGTTATTTGCACCGTATCCGCTATTCATTCCGGCACCTCTCCCGGCCCCACCTCTGCCTAGGTCGCCTTCTAGGGCGTGCTGCTCCTGTCCGCTCCAAGCCGCTGCTCCTTCCCAGGGCTCCCCCATCCTATGCCAGACCTGGCGAAGTGAGGGTACTGACCCTACTTGAAGCTGTTACGCTTCGGATAAGAAAGAAGGGTTCTTAGACTATTTCCCTGCGTAAAGTGTTTGTTAGATTAAAGAGAAAGAGAGTCGCTGCCTGATCAGTGGGCAAATGCACTGGAAGGGATAAAAGACCTGGCGAAGTGAGGGTACTGACCCTACTTGAAGCTGTTACGCTTCGGATAAGAAAGAAGGGTTCTTAGACTATTTCCCGTCGTAAAGTGTTTGTTAGATTAAAGAGAAAGAGAGTCGCTGCCTGATCAGTCGCGTGAGGGATAAAAGACGGCCATGCACTGGAGGTTAATGACGAAATTTTAGTAATAATGAAAACAAGCTGCTACGGAACAGAAACCTGAACTCCTTCTGGCCTGGCTGAGCTATAATACGGACTGAACGGCTTTCCAGATGTCCCACAACTGATCCGCTGGGTAGCCAAGCAAGTCGGCATTAGTACTGAAGCTAGTTGACCTTCGCTTTACCCGACCCGAGGCTGTTGTGTTGGTGTGCTGTGCTTTCACCTGCCTTGAGTTTGTTCGTCCTGCCACCGCTCTTATCTTGTACAGAACACGGAGGAGTTCCCAACAGGGCTCTCGCTAAGCCTAGGGGATTCCGTTAGGTCACGGAATCGACCCCGTAAATACCCGTTAGCGGACGGAATCTCCGAAAGATTACCCGTTAGCAAACGGATTCGTCGAAAAGCTACACTTGGTTTGATACTGGAGTTGTAACATCCTTGAAGGCAAATGGCCTTGGCTAGGGCTAAGGAAAAGCCATTGAGACCCCGGGGACTGTTTCTCGCGCATACAATGCCTGAGCAGTTGGAAGAGTAGAAGTACTCCCGGCAACTATCCTCGCGCTTTGCTTAGTGGAGGAGTTGGGAAGAGTAGAGAGGGGGTTGTGAAGGGGTGATAAACCACTACAAACAGATCTCCTAATGCAATTGCACTTCGTACGGAATCAAAGAAAAGTAACCCGCGATGTCGAGGAATCACACGAAAAGTAATCCGTTAGGCAGACGGAATCAAATGCCTTTTACTATGCAGAAAAAAGGAATCAGGTCGAAACCAGCTCTTAATTTCGTGACCTTAAGAGTAATTACCCTGTTAGCCAGAGCCCTGGTTCCCAATGCGACAAAGCACTCATGGTTGAGGCGTCGATGCGTGGTGAACGACGATCGTCGATTCCTTACCGAAACTCTTCATGGCGTTTCGCGAGATTCGCCGCCCCGGTGGTTGCCCAGGGTAAGGTTACCAGGAAGTTGGCGAATCGCGTTTGATTTGCATACTTGTGGTGGTGCTGGTCCCTTGTTTGGCCTGGTGCGGGCTCCCTCGGTCACTGGCTGACGCATTTTGAGGCTCGGTCAGTTGTCCAGCTTCGGTTCGGACGCTTCGGCTGGCACGGAAGTGGGTACGGCGGTTTGGTACGGGAGCGCCCCCCGAAAACTCCTTGCACGTTTCCCGTCTGTGAACCGCTCCCTCACTACCCACCAACTTTTTACATTATTTTGCCAATAGAACCAAACTTCATTATATACATCCTCTCTATAAGGAAATGGTATTTCCTTATCACAGGTTTTAGGGCGTGTAACATTTCTTGCGAACACGCTTCAGAGTCGACCATTCAGAAAGGATCCACGCGGCCTCGTAAGCGTACATGAGATTTATAGTGGAAAACACGTGGTACAATATGGTGGTGGTTCGGTTCGAAACATGTTCGAGAAAATGTTACGTGCCCTTAGTCAGTAAGGCGTACACTAGGCCCACAAATTCGTTTTAGGCCAAGCTGATTGATCAGTGTCGATCTAAAAAAAACCCTGAAAATCAGTTTTTGGTAGTGGTTTTCTTACTGGTTGGCCCTGGTTCTTTTGTTTTCAAAGCTTATTAATCAGGGTCGGTATAAGAGTGTCAAAGAAGCTAGGTAGCTAGGAAGCCATGGAATGGCGTGAGGTTTAGGAAGGAGAAAAATATCGAGAGAGAAGGGAGAAGAATAGAAGAGAAGAAGATACAAAAAGGGGAATAGTCCTTTCTACAATAGGATTCAGTAAGTAGCACAACAACCAAGCCTACAAAAAAAAAAAAAAAAAAAAAAAAAAAAAAAAAACACACACACACACATACACACACCCCCTAGGCTTGGTAGTGGCAAGCCCATCCCAACCCCAGCACCCCCATTCCCTGCAGCAGCAGTGGCGTCGACCAGCCGGTCGACCCCTCGGCAATCGAGCGGATGGGAAGGGAAGGGCAGAGGAGGGGAAGGGGGAAGGGGTGGGGGGCGGATCTTTAGCGCGGCACCATGGCGGCGCCATCACTTAATGGCGTGCGGGCGCGCTGGATGCGGCTAGCACGGTGCGCCGCCCGCTGCCGCTCGTACGCTGGCGCATCGACGACGCCACGACAGCAAGACAACGACGCCACGGCTTGACGTTGACGATGCCGCCATGGCTTGACATCGACGCCACGACAGCGCGACGAGGCTGCCACAGCAGCGCATCGAGACGGCCGCGGCAGCACGATGTGTCTGGCGGCACGACGATCCCAGGCAGCACGACGACGCCGCCACAGCAGCACGACGCGACCGCCATGGCAGCGAGAGAGAGAGAGAGAGAGAGAGAGAGAGAGAGAGAGAGAGAGAGAGAGAGAGAGAGAGAGAGAGAGAGAGAGAGAGAGAGAGAGAGAGAGAGAGAGGAGTGCGCGGCGGAAGCGAGAGAAGAAGGTCCAGCAGGTTGAACCAGCTCTGATACGATGTTAAAAAGGCAGGAAGCTAAGGAAGCCATGGAATGACGTGAGGTTTAGGAAGGAAAAAAATATCGGAAGAGAAGGGAGAAGAATAGAAGAGAAGGAGATACAAGAAGGGGTTAGTCCCCTCTATAGTAGGATTCAGTAAGTAGCACAACTACCAAGCCTACAATTATATATGAAAATATATAATTGACCAAAGAGAACACCCTGAAAAAAACAAAATCGATGTAAAAAGCCTGATAACTATGGGCCTGGCATACACTACAATAACGGGGTTGCCGCGCAACTCTGCCACGAAATTCAAATCGCGGTACCCAAATGTGGCCTCCTGACGAGCCGCATGCATTTTGCCCGTCTTGCTGTTTCATGAAACATATGTGTATATGTTACTGTAGGCTAGATAGGTGCGTACTCTTAGAGAGTACAACCTCATAGCACAAACCTAACGTGTTTATCACTTTATAGTGAATTCGTTACTCTAAGATGGAATCATGCGCTAGGTTAGGTCCTCCCCGCCCACCCGCGCTTCCGCTCTAGTCCTAGTCCTAGCCCTAGCCACCCGTCGCAAGCCGCCTGCTCCTAGCCGCCTGTTGCTAGCCGCCTCTGCTAGCCGCTCGCTGCTCACCGCCGCTGGCCGCCCGTTGCCGTGCCCCCCCTTAGCCTCCAGCCACCTGTAGCTGCTGGCTGCCCGTAGCCACCAGCCGCCTATAGCCGTTGGCCGCCCGTAGCCGCCAGCGACCCGTCGCCGCCGGCTGCCCATAGCCCCACGATTGTCAGCCCGCGCCCGCTGGGCCCAAAGTTCGTTGGCCCCTCGCTCGCTAGCCCCGCGCCCGCCAGCCCCATGCTTGCTGGCCCCACGCTCGCTGGCATTGCGCTCGCCGGCCCCGCGCTTGCTGGCCCCGCTCTTGCCGGCCCCGTACTCGCTGGCCCTGCGCTCGCCGACCCCACACTCGCCGGCCCCTCGCTCGCCATCCCCTAGCTTGCTGGCCCCTTGCTCGCCGCCCCCCAGCTGCGCCGTCCCCAGCTCTGCCGGCCCCAGCTTCGTCGGCCCCGGCCCGCGCCGTCGAGCCGCCGAGTCGCCGTGCCGCAATGCCGCCGTGACGCCTTGGCTCTCCTCTGAGCCGGCACTCCCGCCGAGTGTCTCCACCACTCTTCATCGTACTCCACCGCTCTCCACCGCACTCCATCGTTCCCCACCGCTCTCCATTGCCCTCCACCGCTTTCCTCCCCCTGTCAGCGGCAGTCAGCTACTGCAGCCGTGGTGATGGCGGACTCAGTGCTCTGCCTGGACGCGGAGGGTCGGGCCGTTGATTTTGAGGCATGGCTTGTCGACCTCCGCCGCCAGCTGACCGGTCAGCGCTAGGATGGCCACTCCCTGGCAGTTCATATCGACGATAAGCTCCCCTGCCCCGCTACACCCGCTGCCCTCCCTGACGCCCCCACGTCTGCTCAGCGTGAGGCTTTTACCGCTGCTGAGCTTGCCTGCGCCGTCTAAGAGTCGCGCGACGCCATTGCACAACTTGCCATTAGTCATGCCCTCCCCCTGTCTGAGCGTCCCCGCTTTACCGCTGTAGCAAACGTAAAGGACTACTTAGATGCAGTCATTGCGCGGTATTCTACTCCCTCCTGAGCCTCTGTCAGCCGCCTGATCCTCCCCATGCTGTTCCCTGATCTTGCGCCCTTCCCCATTGTAGCTGACCGCGCCACTCACCTCCGCGCACTTGAGACTACCTACTGTGCCGCTAGCATTGAGGCATAGCTCACTGCTTTCCCGCCGCCGCTTTGCGCTACCCTTTACCTCTTTGCCACGTGCCTTCCTTACTGCCTAACCACTGCCCACGACCACTTCCATTGTCAGCACCCAGGTGACCTCACCCTTACTGCCTTTGTCATAGCCCTGTCCGCAATAGAGACCCGCCAGTGCACTATCGCTCAGTCTAGCGGTACTACTGCAGTCCCTATCTTCCAGGGCTGTTCTCCCTCCCAGTGCACATACTCTGACGTTTCTGTCGCTGACCCAAGGGGGGGCGTGGCGGAGGGAAGGGTGGCGGGGGTGGTGGGGGTGGTGGGGGTGGTGGAGGTGGGGGCAGGGATTGTGGTGCAGACGAGGGGACCGGGGCCGTTGCCCCTGAGAAGCTGTAGCAACAGCCTCAGCAGCAGCAGCCTTCGTCGCAGCAACACAGCCTCCGTGGGGGGCCCCGCCACGGTGGTGGCAGTGCAGGTGGTGGTGGGCGTAGTGGTGGGCCGCGCAGCTCGGTGTCGAGTAGCGGCTCCAGTGTGGTCACCTGCCAGTACCAGCTTCAGTTCGGCCCCCGCAGCGACACCGTCTGCGACCGTCCTGGTCACACCGCCGCTCGCTGCTACCGCTGCCTCGACAACCACTTCTGTCTCCGTTTCGGCCCCACGTCGGACCCCCCCCGATTGGTACAGCCTGGTGCGTCTTTGTCTCCCTTTCTTTGAGATTGACATGGATTAGATTAGGCCTGCTATGTGTATGTCATGTATGTTGATAACTCTAGTGTGAATGGACCTTGTTACCTTGTGTTGCCTAGTGTAGGTGTGTCCACTGTATATAGTCAAGGTTCCCCTGTTGCGCCAAGCGTAGGACCACGTGCCTTGTTAAACCTCGGCTCTACTCTAGCTCCTCCGCCTGTGGCCGCTACCACCGCGCTCTCGTTCACGCTAGACTCTGGTGCATCTGTCTGCTTCTTTTGCAACTGCACTGCGCTCACACTGCTTGCTGCCCCTGCCGTTGCAGTGCTTGCTGACCCCTCCTCAGGTCCGATAGTTGCCCGAAGCTCCACCACCCTTCCCTCTACGGCGGTTCCCTTGGGCTCTCTTACAAGCTTGCGCATCCCCTCGTTCTCCAGGAACTTAGTTGGTGTTGGCTGTCTTCAGGACTTCGGCGTCACCACTACGTTTCCTAGACACGAGCGGTACACGGTCTGTACCAAGACCGCCTCTGGTGCCCCTCTCACCACGTTCCCCCGAGACCTCGTGTTTGGCTTGTTCACCCTAGACACCGCGTCCCCCCCTGTGGGAGCGTCCCCCCAAGTCAGCACGTCCTTCTTGGTTGCTGCGGCTTGCTTGTGTCAATCGCTCACCCACCCGTCGCTGCTGTAGCACCACCGCCTAGGTCACCCCGCACTCCCCTATCTGCGTCACATGTCCCATCACGGTCTTGTCTTAGGACTCCCTGCGTCGCTCCCTGCCCTCCCTCCCTCGCCTGCGCCGCCATGCACGCCCTGCGTCGAGGAACGGCTGTGCCGTGCTCCTCACTCCTCCTCGCTTCCCCCTACCACTGCGCCACTCCATACCCTGCACCTGGACGTTTGGGGCCCCGCCCCCGTCCCTGGGCCGCGTCGAGAGCGCTACTTTTTAGTGCTTGTCGACGACCACACGCGCTACACAACGATGTTTCCCCTGGAGCGTAAGGTCGACATGCTTGAAGTTTTTATCACGTGGGTTGTATCCCCTGTTCCTGCTCCCCACTCCCCTGGTAGCCCCTGCTCCTCTTCCTCCCCGTCTGGTGTGTCTCACGTCACTCCCCTCCCGTCGGTTGTCCAGGTGGAGGAGTTGGCTGACTCCGGGAGACCTGTGGCTTCGGCTTCACCACTCGTCTCCACCCCGGTGTCTCTTCCTCTTCCGCCACCACAACACCCGATGTCGCTGCTTCAGCAGCAGCAGCCGTCGTCGTCACCGCCGCCGCCGGCGCAAGGGTCCGCGAGCTCTGAGGATGTGGGCATTGAGGAGGGTGCTAGTCCTAGGGGTACTATCGTGGCTTGTCCCGCCGGTCTTGGGGGTGGCACTGGTACTGGAGAGGGTTCTCGTTCTGGGGGTGCTGTCGTGGAGCGTCCTGGTGGTCGCAATGGTGCAGCTAGAGGTTCTGGTGTAGGTGTGGAGCAGAAGCCGCAGTCGCTGCCGATGTCCGCCCTTTGCCTCCTCGGTCTTCCCTCCCCTGGCCGCCCGCCTCCGCCTCCCCCGCCTGTCTACGGTACCGTGTTTCCTCCGCCGGACTCGTCTCCGGCTCGGTTCCCCCGCATTCTTCTCATGTATCTCCTGACCCGACGCTTCTGTCCCACTTCTGGTCTCGCTGTCCCTCTCGTGCTCGTCCCGCCTCTCATGTCCAACACTCTCACCCTATGTTGATTCGTTCCCATGCGTCTCATCCTCCCCTCCTTCCGTCACCTCCTTCGTCGTCGCTGGTTGTCGTTCTGCCTCCCCTGTCTGACTTCCTCCGTGCAGCTAGTTCTCTTGTTCCTCGCGTCCTCGCCTCTCTTGTTACAGACCCGTCTCTTCCTGTCTTGAGTCTTGACGCTCTTGACGCTGTCATCACCGACTTCAACTCTACCTGCCGCCTTAACTACGCCAATGCTCTGGTCTCTGACCCTGCCCCTCCTCCATCCGTTGGGGGTGGTGCTGCCCTTGGAAGTGATTTCCTAGAGGACCGGCAGTACGAGCAAGCTTTCCTGTCCGAGGCCGCGCATCATCTCTACTCCATGCTGCTAGTCCCTGAGGGTGACCCAAACGCCCTTGACATCCTGACCCCTCGCACTTATGCTGAGGCAACCTTGGGACTCTGGGCCTCTCAGTGGATAGCTGCCGTGACGTTGAGATGGCATCTTGGAGGTCCACCGGCACATTCGGCGCAGTTCCCCTACCTTGGGTAAACGTAGTCGATGGCCGGTGGCTCTTCAAGGTGAAGCGCCCTCTTGGAAAGCCGCCGGTGTTTAAGAAGTGCTACGTTGCTAGAGGCTTCAGCCAGCGTGAGGGTGTTGACTTCTTTCAGACCTTCGCTCCGACCCCGAAGATGATTACTCTTCGGGCGGTGCTACACGTAGCAGCACAGCGTAACTACAAGCTGCACTCTCTCGAATTCTCGACAGCGTTTCTTCAGGGCACTCTGCTCGAGCAGGTCTACCTGCGTCGTCCGCTAGGCTTCACCGGCACCTTTGCTCCTGGGAACCAGTGGCTCCTCCAGGGCCCGGTTTACGGCCTGCGGTAGGCGCCGCGTAAGTGGCACGACACGCTTCGTGCTACGTTAGCTGATCTGCAGTTCTTCCCGTCGTCAACAGACCTTTCACTCTTCGTTCGTGCTGGCCAGACCCTGTTCTACATCCTTGTCTATGTAGACAATCTGGTCTTTGTTACTGCAGACAGAGATGCACTGGCTTTTGTGATGGCTGAGCTGCTGAGGAGACACACCTGCACTGACCTAGGAGAGCTGCGCCGCTACCTTGGCTTGCAGATCTCCAGGGACAAAGCAGCGTGCACCATCACTCTCACACAGTCACACTTGTTGCACCAGGTCCATTAGAGATTCGGTCTTCATTTCTCCTCCGCAGAGCCCAAACCTCTGCTAGTAGATCACAGGCTCTCAGCTTCAGTCCTTGAGGAGTCAGTAGAGCCTAGTGGTCCGGCGCAGAGCCTATGGGTTTCCTCATGTACGTGATGACTTGCACTTGTCCAGATCTTGCATACCCTCTCAGCACCCTGGCTCGCTTTGTGGCCACAGGCAGACACCGACCACAGCACTGGTTGGCCGCTAAGAGAGTTTTGCGTTATCTAGCAAGTACATCGAGCATGGGGCTAGTGCTAGGAGGACGCATGCCAGTGGTCCTTACAGGGCACACAGAGGGTTTGTGGGCAGACGACACTGAGACTATCAGGTTCTCAGAGGGCTACTGCTTTAGCCTTGGTGCAAAAGCCATCTCGTGGAGGTCCATTCGCTCGTCGTCTGTTGCCCTGTCTAGGTTTGAGGCTGAGATCTACGATGGTGCCATGGCGGCACAGGAGCTCTGGTGGCTGACTTTCTTGCTCATAGACTTAGGTGAGTGGCTTAGCTCTGCCGTGGTCCTATACGCTGACAACAGGGCCACGATCCTCCTGTGTCAGGAGGCTCGACCAGAGGGCAGAATGAAGCACATCCAGTTGCGGTACTTCCCCCTGCGCGAGCTACAACAGCGCCGCCAAGCCCGCGTAGTACACTTGGCCTCTGGTGCCAACACAGCTGATATCTTTACGAAGGCGCTTACGCCTAAAGATTATGTGTGGCACTGTGTCCAGCTTGGTCTAGTTCGTATAGCTTCTCACTTGCTACAGTAGGTCCTTAACGTATACTTCTTATATTATCTTGACTGTCCTTGTTGCTTTTGTTCCAGTGGCTGGACTAGTAGTGCCGCCCTGGGTTGCATCGGAGGACTTTGACCAGATTTGTGCAGAGAGGTACAAATCAGAGATATAACGGATTTCATGGAGGTGCAAAGGGTTGCGGAGCGGTTGGATTCGTTCTTCAAGCCAAGGGCGGGTTCTTCTGACAGAAGTCGCACTCAGGGACCAATCGAGCGTGCCATTGTACACGTTACTACAACACCAAACTCAGTAGTGACTGCCTTCAAGGATCACTGTTTCTGGTGTATCTGGCCAGGACACTGCAAGTCAGAATGCCCATAGGAGCGGAAGAAGCGGAATCAGGGGCAGGGGAGTTCCAGCAACCAAGGAAATGCTTAGTATGAGTAGTTAACGGGCCTAGTAAGATGGAACCTGCTCGCGCGTAACCGACAACCCTCATCGAGTACTGGTACCGATCTACGCAATCGACCAAACTCGGCTGAATAAGGAGGGTGCAGTGGCGGATTAACCCATCTATTTAGAGGGTAGGGTTTAAGGGGAAAAAAAAGAAATATTAGTGGACGGGGGAGCCAGCCACAGTCTGATCAACCTCGCAACGACAAAAAAAATGAAGTTACCGTTAGATATGTGTCTAATGTAGATTGATGCCCGACTCATCGATGGGACCCCCATTAGCAATAAAAGACAGAGCAGACACGATTAGGGTATGCTGTGGAGCTGACTTCAATTTTTCAATGGGGATGCTGACAACTACAATCGACGGCTTCGACATGTTGCTGGGACGGGACTGGCTGCAACGTATCAATCCAAAAATAGACTGGACGACTAGAAGCTGTTCCGTCAAAATCAACAGCTGCGGTGTGACGTTACCAGAATGGACGAAGTGGATCACAGGGGAGTGACGCAGGTGAACTCCGTGGCGATCAAGCGAGCGGTCGCACGGGGCGCAGAAGTCTTCCTGTAGTCGTTCGTGCCATTGACGTGGCATCGCAACCGTCTGAGTTAGAGAGCTGACAGCAGCAGTGCCGGTCGATCTCGAGAAGCTGATTCACATATTTCGGCAGATATTCCCAGAAGACCTGCCTGAGGGATTACCACCGGAATGACCCTTTGACCATCGAGTAGAATTAGAACCGAGGGCACAACCCATATTGCAGCGGCAATTTTGATCAACACAGCCAGAGTTAGAGGAATTACGGAAACAGTTAGATTATTTACTTGAGAAAAAATTCACCCACCCCAGCTCCTCACCATTTGCCATCCCCATCATTCGCGTTACCCTATCTCGCGCGCCGACAAACTGATCGACCAACTTCGCAAAAGCTCGCTTCTTCTCGGAAATCAATTGACGAGGGGGTTACCATCAGATTCGCGTAGTCCCAACTGACTGTCTGAAGACTGCATTTTGTACTAGGTACGGGAGTTTTTAGTACGTAGTTAAGCCCTTCGGCCTGACAAATGCCTCGGCAACATTTCAGATGACCATGAACCAGATCTTCAGTTCGCTTGTAGATAAGTGTGTTATAGTATACAGCGACGGAAAGTATTGTCCACATGTTTGTGACTTAGAGGAATTTTGCCATTTTAGGGGGTCATGGACATTAAGACTTAATCTTCTGGTGTGCCTATTGTATGTAGGTTGGGGTAAGGCTCCACGCCCATGCCTTACATCACACAAGTATAATGATGTTTACAACAAATACTAGAAAATAACAATCTTGGTACATGTGGACAATTATTGCCAGGCGCAAGCAGCAAGTTACATCAACCCCAAACTAGTACCTAATCCACCGCCCTTTCGCCTTAGACACCGCCCTCACCCTCCTGGGCATGCTTTCCACCAGGTGGGTGCACACATCCGCCGGGATCTTCTCCCATTTCTCCTGCACCCGCTCCCAAAGGTCCAGCATACCAGTGGGAGGCTTATAAGGCTTGGCCAGCTGCCTCTTGAGATGAGCCCATAAATGCTCCATTGGGTTGAGGTCGGGTGAGGAAGACGGCCACTCTAGCACCCCTGAATCTTACTCTCAAAGCCACTCCTATACGATACGCGACTTGTGCTTCGGGTCGTTGTCGTGCTGGAAGATAGTTTTTGAGGGTGTAAGCTGGTAAAGCTCAATCGTACTGTTGAGATCGTCCTGCAGTATACTCAGCGAGAGCAGTCCGTCCACCCTACCATATGTTTTGCTCATGAAACCCGCTCCCTTTTACGACATGTAGTTGTAAATTATCAAGCAACCGCCCCCGTGTTTGACGGTCTGCTTGATTTGATGTCTTTGGAGGGCAGTCCCTTCGTGAACGCAGGCGTATGAGAGTCAGTCGGATGCAAGACGACCGATCTTGGTCTCATCCGCACAGATAACTCGCTTCTAGTCGTCAACCGTCCAGCCTGCGTGGGCACGCACCCATTCCAGCCTATCGCGTATGTTTTTCCGAGAGTGTCGCGGTTTCTTGGGATGCTTGATTGCGACAAGTCGGCTCCCATTCAAAGCGTTACGCAATGTCTTAGGATGCAACGTGATGCCGTGCTGCTTCTCAACGATTTTCGCCACGTGAGCGGAGATTTCTGCCTCCTCGAGGGTAATCGACCGAACTATGCCGTGGCGAACTGTCTCTGTCACTAAGCGAGGGCGACCGGCTGAGGGCATCGTAGGACGCACGTCATCGCGGCTAGACTCTACAATCGCCTTGATGGGCCGAACTCTTCCCTATGGCTAGCTGTTAGCGATTCAACGATTGCTCTACCCCCTCCGCAACAAGGGAATGATCTATGCGTAGAGCGCCTCATCTAACAGTTTCATGACGGCCTAATCATCGCAGCGGTCCTAGCCTATCTCCTGACTACTCGATAGTCGCGAGGGAAAGTAAGAAGAAATAGCGAGGTTAGGAAATAGATCTACTACGCTGCTTGGCATAAACTGTCCGGATGCACCCACGCGGACGAAATCTCGTCCTCGGTAAAAAATCGACCCCTATAAAACT
The DNA here is from genome assembly GCA_027943415.1 of Closterium sp. NIES-67. Lineage (NCBI taxonomy): Eukaryota > Viridiplantae > Streptophyta > Zygnematophyceae > Desmidiales > Closteriaceae > Closterium > Closterium sp. NIES-67. The sequence goes on along the minus strand of BQMB01001278.1, from coordinate 98,666 downwards.
GAAACCAGCATCCGTCACATACAGTACAGTACTACTTTACATCCAACCCTGAAATTTGATTTGTAACTAAACAAAGAAGGCACCAAACCAGTACGAGAAATATTTTAAGGCAATTATCCGGGCAATACTTTCCGTCGCTGTACGTAGATGATATACTGATCCACAACAAGACCCGAGAGCAGCACTTAAAGGACCTCGAGGCATTTTTCACACTACTGCAGGAGCATCAGCTGCTCATGATGGGTCTAAGTGCGAGCTTTTTTTAAGATCGCTTAGAATTTCTTGGACACGTTAAATCCACTAAAGATGGTGAAGTGGACCCGCGCAAAATCTAGATAGTGCAAGCAGGGCTACCGCCTACGAACTTGCAAGAGCTGCAAAGTTTTTAAGGGTTCGTCAACTATGTTCGAATATTTATCCTGAATATGGCGGGGGAAACTGCACCATTAACTGATCTGCTGCAGAAAGGGACTGAGTATAGGTGGGGGGGAGAAAGAGCGAGCTGCCTTCTCTGCGCTAAAAATTTTTATGTGCTCAGCCCCTGTCCTTCGCATCGCCGATCCTCACCATCCATTTGAAGTCATCACAGATGCTAGCGACATCGCCATCGGAGCAGTACTGTTAGAAGACTTTGGCGAAGGACTGCAACCAATCGCGCATAAGTCATGAAAGCTGGACCCGCCCGAGCGAAATTATCCGAGACATGACAAGGAGATGCTCGCGATCGTGCACGCCTTCAAGGTGTGGCGGTGCTACTTGATGGGCACAGATGTGACAGTACGGACAGACCACCAGAGCCTACAATAAGTCCGCGCACAACAGCTGTTATAATCACAATAGGCTCAGATGTGCCTAAAATGAGAGAAATTGTGCATAGTCAGAATTCCGTCAGACAGCTTCAAATATTGATGCCGAACTGATCTGTGCCTCAAACGATGATCTGTAAATTGGATCTGGAGCGCGTTGCTGTCGTCTATCAGCAGCAAGTTGAATCATAAAATTCCATAAAGATTTGACGATGCTATGGCGGTTTGACTGGCAAGAGGTATAGCAGCCACTTGTCATATCCTCTGGTTTTGATGCCCAAGATGCATCAGAGAAGGCGGTGAGAGAGCCTCCTGGGTTCGACTCCATTCGCACCCTTTTGACGCCTTTGTGCCGCCGCGGAGTATTGCAGTCCAACAGTTGCTGTTTGGCCAATGTAGTTGGCCACCCTCTCTCCAACTGCTACTTGCTCTTCATTAGGGCATTGGACAACCCTAGCCAGCTGCCCGGTAGCAAAGGCTGCATCCGGCCTTGTGTGAACGGCCGCATACATGAGGCTGCCCACCAAGGAATGAAAACGGCGCCTCTCCTCTTCACCAACACTTTCCTCCGCTGGTCCTTTCACACACTTGAACCCCGAGGCTAGAGGAGTAGCCACATGACCTTCACTCTTCCCAAAGTTTGCAGCCAAGGCCTCCAAGTACTTCTTTTGATGCACTCACATCCACCGCTTCTCCACATCTCGCTCAATGTGAAGCCCAAGGTAGTAGTTGACGTCACCAAGGGTCTTGCACTTGAACTTGTCATGAAGCTTCAGCATCACCTCCTTCACAAGGTCAGAGGAGGGTGAGAATATGAGGATGTCATCCACATAAACCACCATGAAGCTCCTCTGCTCCCCCTCGCCAAGCATGAACAACGATTGATCGGCCGTTGAGGGAGTGAAGCCGATCGCCTCCAAGACTTCCCGCAGCTTGATGTACCATTGCCTAGGGGCTTGCTTGAGGTCATAGAGTGCTTTTTTCAGCTTCCACACTCTGCCACTCCCATCATTGTACCCCTCTGGCTGCTCCATGTAGGTCTCTTCCTCCAAAACGCCGTTGAGGAAGGCTGTTACTATATCCATTTGCTTCACCACCCATCCTTTGATGGCCGCCGCGGCGAAGAGGGTTCGAAGGGTTGTACCTTTTACCACAGGGGCATACACTTCATTGTAGTCCTTCTTCTCTTGCTGCTGATACCCCTTGGCTACAAGTCTGCTCTTGTAGCGCTCAATGTTGCCGTCGGCGTCGGTCTTGCGCTTGAAGAGCCACTTGGAAGAAATCGCCTTCCGCCCCGGAGGAAGGTTCACCAAGTCAAATGTGTCGTTCTCTATGATGCTCCCCATTTCTTCATCTGAGGCCTTCTTCTACTCCTTCCCATTGGGGCCCTCCCAAGCCTCCTTGGGATTTGTAGGCTCCCCCGGCATCTCCACCGGAGAGAAGAAGGCAAAAGCGCACTCCTCGCTTTCATCCTCCGCATCATCGCCTAGCATGAGAGCCGAACCGGTCAAGGTTGAGTTGGCTGCTCCTCCAAGCCGATCATAGCTCAACCTATTGGGGGGCTGAGTCCTCCTTCTCCCCCTTCCTTCCTCCTCTGCTGCAGGGACTTGAATGCTCTCATGGCGTTGCAGTACATCTGGTCGGTTCGCGCGAGCACTTGTAGCACGAGGCGGAAGTGACGGTGCACGCTCATCACCTTGCTGCACCTCCCCCTCCTCTTCTCCCCCATTCATTTGAGGAGATTGCCTTGTAATTGTGCTGCTGCTACTCAGCTCCAAGGGCAGCTCCACATGCTCCAAGCCGTTACTCTTCACCTCTCCAAGCCGCACACCAATCTTCGCTTGGTTCTCCGCCTTCCACTCCTTGTACGGTAAGTTCTCCATGAACTTGCAATCTCTGCTCACCAAGAAATTCTTGGTAAATGGGTCCCAAAGAAGCCATCCCTTGCTGTTTTGAGCCATGCCCAGGTGCACGGCCCATGTTGCCTTGGCATCAAGCTTGTTGTACCGTAGTTTCTTAGGCACAAGTGCCATGCACATGCACCCGAACACCCGAAGCATATCTACCTTCGGCTTCCTTCCAATCCACTCCACATAGGGCACCAATTTGTCTTCTCCCACATGAGTCAAAGCTCTGTTCTTGGCCACACAAGCATGCCGCACCGCATCCGGCCAAAAGTAATTAGGAAGACCGGCTTCAATGAGAAGTCCCCGAGCCGTCTCCGTGAGTGTCCGATTCGCACGCTCGGCGATGCCGTTCATTGCAGGAGAGTAGGGCATGGTGAGAGAGTGCCTTATGCCCTGCTTCTTCAGCCAAGTTGAGAAGTCCTTGCTGAGAACTCTCCCCCACGATCAGTGCGAATCGCCTTCACAAGCCGGTCTTGTTGCCGCTCCACCATCGGCAACCAATCGGTCTTCACCGTTTCAGCTACGTCACTCTTCTTGGGCAGCACATACACCCAATTCATGCGAGTGTAGACGTCCACAATGGTGAGGAAGTACTCTGCTCCAGCAGCTCCAAGCTTCAAGGGGCCCACCACATCCATCACCACCTCATCGAGTGGTGCCTTCGTCCTTGTTTCCGAGCTATGGAACGGGTAGCGGGAGAACTTGGCTTGCATGCATGTTGGACAGCCAATCACCTCATTGGGCTCCCCCTTGACACGTATCCCACTGACCATCTCTTGCTTAACTATCTGCTGCAAAATGGGCAATGCCACATGCCCCATTCGCCGATGCAAGGTCAGCCAATCACACTCTCCCGTAGCGGAAGTCGGGTTGGAGAAAGCGGCACTCGCAATTGTGCCCCACAAGCTCTCTCCTTTCTCCTTCGCCGCTGCTGCTTTGCTGAACTTAGGCTTCTCCTCCTCATTTCCACCACCTTTGGCTGCTGCACTACTCTCCTTGGGTTCATACGCCTTGCTAGTCTCTCCAAGATTGCACTCCTTCGAGTCACTCTTGGTGTCACTTTGCTTTCCGTGATCACCGCCACCAACCGCTTCACTCTTGGTGCTGACGCTTGCTGCCACTTGCCTCTCCTTAGGCATGGGGACCACTGGGATTTGCCACATCTCATTGTAGATGTCCCTGTCCTCATGAAGGTCCCAAAGCTTCCGCTTTCCAAGCCTCGCGGTATAGGTTTTGGATCCCTTGGAAGATGTGTCCATGCCGGCCTTTTGCAAACGCCGCACAGAAATCAGGTTGGCTGCAAGATTGGGCACCCAAAGCACGTTCTTGAGGCCCACCATCTTCCCATCAGCACCCTTGAACATGGCCTTGCCCATGCCTTTCACCTCTGCTCGCCGCCCCAAAGCCGATGTAACATGCTTGACCGGCGACGGTTCGAGTTCGGTGAGCAAGTCCGCACGAGGTGTCATGCTATCGATCACCCAAAAGTCCAGAGAGTGAAGGATGACCTTTCCCACAGTAGCTGGCTCCTCAAAGCCTTCCACACCTCCTGCTGCAGCTGCCGCTTGCGTGGAGACAAAGAAGAATTGGCCCGGGTATCGATCTTCACTCGAGTACTTGTCGTAGTCTCCACCTTTCATGCTTGCCGCTTCGCTTCCACGACCACCATGGCCTCCACGACCTCTGCCTCTTCCTCCCCTTGCTCCTCTGCCCTGTTGGCCTTGAGAAGGGGTCCAACCATCAGGCAATTTGACGCAATCTCTCCACATGTGGCCGGTCTTGTGGCAAAAGTGGCATTCGTCATCAAATCGACCGCGCCCACGCCCGTAGCCATTATTGTTGTTGTTGCTGCCATATCCTCCATTGCCACGGCCTCCATTGAAGTTACTGCTGCCAAATCTGCCTCCTTGCCCTCTGCCTCTTCCACGGCCGTGCCCACGGCCCATGCTTGCAACTCCGGCACCATCGGGACCCGCCAATTCACGACGGCGGAAATCTTCTTGCAAGATTTCCCGCTTCACATCTTCGAGCGAGAGGCGGGGCAGATCTCGATTTAGGTTGATGATTTGTGAGGACCATGAGTCCGGAAGTAAGGCCAGCAGCTTGGTCTTCTTTTGAAGGTCACTATAGTTCAGGTCAGCTCCTTCGAGCCGTGTCAACAAGTCGAAGAATTTCTGCACTCCTTCCTCCACTGGTTCGCCTTCGTCAATTCGAAGTGCCGCCATTTGCCGCTCCAAAACCATAGCCACCGCCGTTGTTGCAGGAGCGTGTACACCCTTGAGAGCAGCCCATGCCTTTGGTCCCTTTGCTGGTTCACGCTGAAAAGGCTTGATGTGACGGATTTGGCTGCTCCCCAACGCTTGCCCAAGTAGAAGGTAGCCTTGTGCGCTCTTCCGCACCCACGGGCTCTTCTCCGGGTCGTTCTCGAGGCGCTTCTCCGTTCCTTCCATCACCTCCAGCAGATCATAGTGGTCAAAGATGTTCTCCATCTTGAAGGACCACTCAGCAAAGTTGTCACCGTTGAACTTGTCAAGGCCAAACACTCTAGGCTCATCCCTAGAGGGTCCAAGGCTAGGTTGCACGGGAGCAACGGGTGGATCTTGGTGTTGGCCTTGTACTTGGGTGTCTTCTCTACCTCCAGCACCTCTGCCAACTGCTTCCCCAGATCTAGGCATGGTCAAAATGGCTCCAAGGGACTTTGATATCACTTGTTATAATCACAATAGGCTCAGATGTGCCTAAAATGAGAGAAATTGTGCATAGTCAGAATTCCGTCAGACAGCTTCAAATATTGATGCCGAACTGATCTGTGCCTCAAACGATAATCTGTAAATTGGATCTGGAGCGCGTTGCTGTAGTCTATCAGCAGCAAGTTGAATCATAAAATTCCATAAAGATTTGACGACGCTATGACAGTTTGATTGGCAGAAGGTATAGCAGCCACTATAGTCTTGGAAGTACAAACTTAGCAAGAAGAGTTCGAGATGGAGATGATTCCCAGCCTCTACATACCCCAAGAGCCGAGGTCTAGGTTGGTGGTACATCACCACAGAGTTCCCAACCATGAAGAGTCTCGAAACAAACCCTCCAAGGGGCTACACCAAGTGAAATGTAACACTACACGAAGTAGCGTTACCATTTTCACTATTTAATATTTATCCGTGTCCCTTAGGCTTGAAATCTTGAGCTCTTCGTCTTGGTTCTGCAAGATAAATTCTTCTTGAGTTGATGGGGGCTTGCTGCACACACCTGCGACGTGATGGACACTTCACACTCGACAAAATAGAAAAACACATGCGACACGCATACGACGACTTGACATGCGAGTTGTGAAAACTCGCTAATGTCTTGACCGACACAAACCACATTGTGATACACCATTCAAACACACACACAAGCACTAGATAGCAATGACATAGACTCACAAGTCATTCCATGCCATGCATGCACACACACAAACAAGGACGACAAGCCGAGTGCAAGCCATAGGGTTGCACCAACAACAGCCACTGAATCCACGGCAGATTCGGTGGTTGGATTTCATGGAGTCCAACTTCCACGATACGGTCACCTACAAAGGGGGGCATCAAATATTGCAGACCCCCTTTCTCGCCCATCCGCCCATCCCAACTCCATCATCCTTGCCCAAACCTCCCTGCTATTAACAGGCCTATTTACCCACAGGTACCAGAGAGACAGATTTTTTACGTCGGGTGTGTATGAACTGCTCGCAACGGCTAATGGAGTAGATTACGTAAAGACAGTGACTGACCGCATCTGGGTATCATAGTACAATTTATTACGGGAGTTACTATTACAGGAAACCCATGACAGTACCGTTTCGGGGCACTTCGTAGAAGAGAAAAGACGGCTGCAATTGACCAGATAGAGTATGTCACAGGTCCAGGATTTAGTGGAAGCTTGAATGATACCAATCAAGAATTGAATTATTGAATACAAGCAAAGAGGCGATGCTATTTATACCTACGAGAACTCTAGGGAAGGGTAACTAGGACCTTCTAAGAGAGTTCCAGAAATGAGTGGAACTGTCCGTAAGAACACCATCTAGAAGCACGGTAGGGATTCTAGAGATACAGTGTTGGTGACGGAACACTCCACGCAATAGAAAACGCGTCATGCAAGGAAAGTGTAGAACACTCTAACACATATGATATATAATATATCAATGTGTAGGAAAGAGTATAGGGATTTCCAAATAAGGAAAAACACACAAAATAACACACAATGAATATCAAATGGATAGTGGTTGTTATCAAGGATTCGGCAAGCCTCATCCTCTCACAAGATATTATTTCTGGTCTGACATGCAAGGGGACATGCAGCGGTATGTGGTAACGTGCAGAACTGCCAAACCATGAAATCAGCGAAGCAGAAGCCAGCTGGACAGTTGCAGCCGATTCCGCCGCCTGAGTGGGCGTGGCAGCATATGATGATGGACTTCAGCATAGGACTGCTTGCCAAGGATGACTAAAATGACATGATATTTGTCATCGTCGATAACCTGACAAAGATGGCCCACTTTGCCGCCTGCAAGAAAAGCATCTCAATCAAAGAAACAGCCCGCCTTTTCATCGCGACCGTCGTCCGCCTCCACTGAATTCCACCCGCTATCATTTCAGATTGTGACACAAAATTCACCAATAATTTCTGGCGCAACCTCTGGGAACAGTTTGGCACGCGTTTGCAATTCTCTTCCGCCTACCACCCTGAGACTGACGGACAAACCGAAAGGGCCAATTAGACGATAGAGCAGCTGATTCGCGCCACCTGCGACGACATGGCCAATTGGGAGCAGCAACTGCCACTGATCGAGCTCGTGTATAATAATGCCCTGTCAGCCACTACATGACAGTCACAATTCTACATGAATCACGGGCAGAATCCTATAGTACAGATCATGCCCAATGTCGAAAACCTTGTACCTCGAGCCCAACAATTCGCCGAAATATTACAGAATGCCCTGGAGTGAGCAGCCGAAGCCATTAAGCGCGCGAATGTTATTTCTAAGCGCAACGCTGATACACTGAAGATTAGTAACTTACCATGCTGGAGACTTAGTAATGCTCGACACCCAAAACCTTCGACTGCCCATCGTCCCAAAACTTCGCCCTCGCTACTGTAGACCATTTACCATCAGTCATATGGTATCTTCCGTTACAGCTCATCTACTGTTATCGGCCACCAGGAACGTCAGCCCATCATTCCTCGTGCGACTACGACCATACGTCGCCAACACCAGTCAACTACCATGCCGCTGAGTGAATCTTAACATCCGACCGCTCGCCGAGCCTGCTGTCGAACCTGCGAAGGTTCTCAGCCATAGGATCAAGGACCCTCGAGGGGCTCGCCTGATCGAGTTTCTGAGATCCAAGAAGTGAGTTTCAGCCAAGTCACAACCAGCCCTTAAGGATCTAGGAGTTTACCCTCTAGAAGCATTCCCAACCCATCCAACCAAAATACTCTACACTACCAAACTTCTAGTCAATCAGCTATGTGTATGTTTATTGGAGCAACCTAGATATTCTCATGATTCCAACACCCCCCTTTGCTCCAATAAGCTTCCATTCTATTCTCCATTCAAAAGATAACTCCTCCTGCAAAGGATGCCTTAGCCACTTTAGTCTTTGCCTTCATGCTGATGCGCTCAAGGTCCGCGTTCAGCTTCAAGCTTGGAAGGGCTTTTGTGAGCATGTCGGCATCTTGAAGGTGAGAGTGCACCAACTACACCACAACCTCTTGCTAATGCACTGCATCCCAAATAAAGTGCCAAGCCACCTTAATATGCTTCATGCGCTGATGGAGTTCGGGATTACGGGCAAGGGAAATGGCTGACTCATAACCACATAGCAATGGAATTGCCCCCCCATCACCCACACGCATCTCAGCCAGCAAGCTCCTCAACCATATGGCCTCCTTGGCCCCCTCGGATAGCGCCTTGTACTCAACCTCAGTGCTGCTGTAGGCCACACTGTCCTGCTTCTTGCTGTACCAACTAATAGCCCCCCCACCTAGCATGAAGAGATAGGCTGCACGACTCTTTTTGTCTGCTTCACCTGCCCTATCAGAGTCAGTGTACTCAATAACTTGCTCCGTATCACCTTGGTGGCTGTGTCGACCAAATACCTTTGTGCTCTCATGGCAGTACGCAGGTGAATGCGTATAGGTGTGATCAAGGTCTCAGATATCATACGAAATTGGTCTGATGGTATGAAAATCAGACCTGTTTTTTTCCTTTCATCTGATTTTTTTACGGGCTAAATTAATTCGTCTGATCGTCCAGATTAGCCATAAGATTCCGTCTGAAAGTTCAGACCAAGTGTAGACTTTCGTCTGAGAAATCAGATAACGCTTATTTCTTCGCCTGAGACTCTGAGACATTCCTCTTCATCCCCCCATCCCTCCCCCCTCCCCCCCCCACAACCGAGATTTTTTTGGCGAAGTCCTTGACTGCCAGATACATTCCCCCCACACCCCTAGAATACCTAGTTTTTCTGGCTTAGTGCCCCATACAAGAGATATTCCTCCACACACCCCTCACAACAACAATTTTTCGGTTAAGTCTCCCACACTAGAGTCATTCACCAACACACCACACCAACCCAAAAAATTCGGCAAAGTCCTTAACTGCAAGATACATTCCCCCATAAACCCCTCGCAGCCCGGTTTTTCGGCTAAGTCCCTGCTACCCTGCTTCCACACTGTTTTTTCTGCTTTGTCGCTTGACTGGACTGGGGCGGGGGTGGATGGAACCCTGATATTGTTGGGCAAAGAGAGGGGGCTGCCTGCACGTGGCGCGCCACGCCACCTGCGAGTGTTCCTGCCAGAATCCGAAGGTGAGTGTCTTACAGTTCTGGAACTCAGCAAGTTTCGGAACCAGGTCTGGTTACACATTTCGCAGCACATTCCGACAGGGCTTTGCGAGCTCCTCCCCAGGCAAAATCTTTGCCATTTCCAGAACTAGTTATGGAACTTCCAGAAGCGGAACCGTAAGACACACACCTTTAGAGCGTTTTCCTACGGCCTCTGCACAGGCCTGCCTGTTCCCAGACTCACATGCTTCAGTGCCGTGCAATGACTCTTGCGCTCTTCTGCGTGGTACAGACTGACAAGGTTCAGGGCATGTTTTAAACTTCTTCGTAGGCGCACCTTTTCCTGAGATGCGCGAGTCTCTACAGTTTGATTATGACCCGAGCAGAATCAAAGCGGTTGAGAATGTGATAATGAAACGTAGTGAGCTTGATAAGAAAACCTTAGAGTACGCTCTCAGGCGAGGACCGAGTCAGGGAATTGGGTAGCCTGGGAAGAGGCTCGTAAGAAAACGCTCTTAGCAGGAAACGAACAAATCGAGGTTGAAATTACGAGGGACGAATATTCTTGCGCAAAAATTTCGTCTGAATTTTAAGACCAGTGTAAAAGTTTCATCTGCTGTTGACGCCAGCGCTCACAAGGCGCCGAACGGCAGGGCGGGCCCCTTGCGTCAAAACAAACGAGGTCGCAGGGCGGCCTCATCCAGCGCGCCAACACCCACCTCCCCTGCTTTGACCAACAAGCAAGTGGCGGCAAAAACTGGCGCTGTTACAGCAAAACACACCGCGGGTACAGCAGATGCGACTACCATTTCTGCCTCGACTAAAATTGAAGATGCAAAAAAGGAGTCGCTGTGTCACGCTTGTCCTTCCAAGATTGCCCGCGCCAAGAAGGAGCTCGCTGCTGCCACACAAGACAATGCCAAGACAGTGACTCTGACAACGAGGCTGGTAAGGCTCATACGCACACTAATTTTTTCGCACCCACCGAGCATCTCCCACCTCTTCCTTCCTCTAACCCCACCATCTCGGCATCATCGTTCAACAACGCCGGGGTACTCGAGCAAGCCGAGTTCCTGGAAGACCTGTGAGCATACCTGAAGCACGCGAAGCACAAGGTACACCACGACGACACATCGAGCTCGCCCAAATACTTTGAGGCGGCGTACGCGCTCATCGCCAAGCGCTTTGAGCTCCTCCAAGTTGCCGATGCCTCCGACTTCAAGACGGCACACCGCTTCAAGCTCTACCAAGAGAAGAGTGTCCTCACCTCACGCCCTTTCAAGCAAGAAGTTGCAGACATTGTGGCAATGAAACACGAGCAAGGCTCCTATGGCCGTGGCCATCCCGTTGGAGGCCGCGGCCCTATGGGCTTTGGAGGGAAGTTTGACCCTCCATCGAGCGGCGCCCAGAGGGGCTTCCGAGGCACTTGCTTTCGCTGTGGCCAGCCAGGCCACACGGCGAACACCTGCACTGGAAATGGGAGCAGGTCACAAGGGCCCGCACCCGTTGTGTGAAAATTAAATGAGGATTTTATGTTATTATTGTGTGGACCTCGGAGTAGGTGCCATTGCACCATGGGGTGCTTAGGGCCGCTGGCCATTCCCTCTGTGGGAATTAGAATGAAAAGGCCGCTGGCCAAACCCGATACAGGGTATGAGTATAGGCCATGGGCCAAGCCCCAAGGGGGGAGAACGCATTTTTTTGACCTACCTCGGTAGTGGCACCCTTGGAGGTGCCGGTTCTTTTCGTTTCATCACCTTTTTGAATGATAGAATCCCTGTTGGGTAGTGGCCAAGGCTTGAGGCCTAAGACTCGAAGCTCATGGGCCAAGTATTTCAATACTTGTTGATCTCATTTTCTTAAATATTATTGAGAACCCCACTCTGAAAAAAGGCCTCACAAGGCCTTGGGACCTCACAAGGCAGCTCCGATTTTGGAGCCTAAGAACCTATCATCGGTGCCCTTGCTACTCCAAGCCTAACCTAGAAGAAGGCACAACCAATATTGGGTGCGGCCGCATCTAGGCACATGAAACCAAGCAGTTTGTTGGGCCTACAATGTCTAGCTCGAGGTACATGTAATTAGCCTTAGGTTCCGTCCCATCACATGCTCTTTCACCAGCCATTGGAGGGACCTGGCTTACTAGAACATGCAATGCTTTGCAAGAGAAAGATGGAGCAAGCGAGAGAGAGAGAGAGAGAGAGAGAGAGAGAGAGAGAGAGAGAGAGAGAGAGAGAGAGAGAGAGAGAGAGAGAGAGAGAGAGAGAGAAAGAGAGAGAGAGAGAGAGAGAGAGAGAGAGAGAGAGAGAGAGAGAGAGAGAGAGAAAGAGAGAGAGAGAGAGAGAGAGAGAGAGAGAGAGAGAGAGAGAGAGAGAGAGAGAGAGAGAGTGAGAGAGAGAGAGGGTGAGAGAGAGAGAGAGAGTGAGAGAGAGAGAGAGAGAAAGAGAGAGAGAGAGGGGGAGAGAGAGAGAGAGAGAGAGAGAGAGAGAGAGATAGAAAGAGAGAGAGAGAGAGAGAGAGAGAGAGAGAGAGAGAGAGAGAGAGAGAGAGAGAGAGAGAGAGAGAGAGAGAGAGAGAGAGAGAGAGAGCATGAACGTGAGAAAGCAACATCGAATGTGCGTGCGCGGTGGCGCAGCATGCGACCGGCTGCCGGGCCAGATACACATTGCCCTAGTCCCTTACATTCATATCGTATTCAGCATTGGCCTTCATGGATACATCCCAAGCGTTTGGTGGACTTCGCGCTCACTCTGCCAAGCATTTACAAACCTTACCCACTTCTTCTGTTGGATTCTATTTGCAGAACTACTCACGGGGCTTGGTGATCCCTTCGAATAAGCAGTGACGGACCGGACGGTCTCAACCATGCGTGGGTGCCTGCGAGACGCACTACCCTGGTGGCGTTCGTGGTGCACCAGTAGCTTGATCATATCAGTCATTGATAGAGGCTACTGGATGCCTTCGAAACAAGGGCCCCCACAACCTTTTTGGAGCACCAATCATGCGGGGGTCCAAATTCACGAGGATCCCACAAATGCGGGCCCCCCCATAAGTCCGCCATCGCTGATCTCCTCAAAAGCGGCGCCGCAGCAATGGTGCCAGAATCAACGCTCACATGCATCGGCCCTCTCAACGTTGTAGAACAGCACGACAAATGTCGCCTCATCCTCGATCTGCGCATTGTCAACCAAGAGCTGCAAATTCCCAAATTCAAGTACGAGAGACTCAATCGCGTCGCCGAGTTGGCGCGTGTGGGCAATTGGATGTTTTCAATCGACCTGAAGTCTGGCTATCACCACGTCGACATTCACCTGTCGTGTTGGAAATTCCTGGGTTTCCAATTTGGCGGGCACTCATACTGCTTCCGCGCACTTTCTTTCGGACTGGCTACAACACCGTTCATCTTCACGCAATTGATCAAGCAGCTCGTGCGTCGCTGGAGAACAACGGGAGTACGTGTCATACCGTATGTGGACGATATCCATACGTGCCGACGCCCAGGAAACTTGCAACCATATTATTGGTGATCTTTGAAATGCGGGCCTCGTGATCAACGCCAAGAAATCCCACCTTCAACCAACCCAGCGCTTGCGTTTCCTGGGCTTGGAACTCGATACCGAAGTCGGCCAATTCTCTGTGGGTCCGGAACGGCGTGACACATTGCAAGCTACTATCCAGTTGCTCCTGGAAGCTGGACGCAGCCAGTCCAAGGTCTCCGTCCGGCACGTCGCGCGGGTTACAGGCATGCTTGCTTCAATGGCTCTTGCGCTAGGGGCCACTGCTAGGGCATTCAGCCACGCCCTGCTGTAGACCATCAACGATGCTCCTTCCTGGAATAGCAGAGTACCGCTCTGATCTATCGCCTGCAAGGAGTTGGAATTCTGGTCAACTGAGTTTGACCACTTCAATGGTGCCCCATTTCATGTGCGCTATAGCTACGATTCTGTAATTCACGTCGACGCGAGCAACCACGGATGGGAGGCTACTCTCAACACGTTCTCTGACAACCTTTGTGAAGCCAGCATGAACATGCCCGTCGCTTTGCGACACATGTCCAGTACCTGTCGAGAGATTGAAGGGGTTCTATGGGCACTGCAGACATACATCGACCTACTCCGAAACAAGCATGTGCTCGTACGCGTGGATAATGAGGGAATTTTCCTCATATTGAAGAAGGGTGGCTCACACAGCCCCGACCTCACCATCGCTTGCAAGGAGATAATTCGCACGTGTACTACCCACCGAGTTCACCTTATGATGGAGTGGGTCCCTTCCGAACTCAACACGCATGCGGATGAGCTTTCCAAGATACTCAATCGTGATGACTACACGCTGAAAACGCCGTGGTTCAACATCCTGGATCGGCGCTAGGGTCCCATTCCATTGATCTCTTCGCCAATGTTAGCAGCGCCAAGCTGAGTCGTTTTTGTTCCGGTAACCCGCACCACACGGCTACGGCGATCAACGCTTTCACGGTCTCTTGGTCTGCAGAACACGGCTTCGCCTTCCCCCCACCTCAATTGATCGCCGCCGTCCTCCACCATGCACAACGTACACACGCGTCTCTTACCCTGGTACTTCCCCACTGGCCCGGCGCCAGCTGGTGGCCACTCCTTCAACCCTCACCGCCAGCCTGGGCTAGCCCCATCAAAGCTCACATCCGACTCACGCACGGCAGCCAATGCTTAGCACCAGGCACACACACTAGTGCCTTCTCCGGCTCTGGTCTACGTGATAGCCTCATCCTCGCTCTGCAAGTGGCGTTTCCCTAATGTCTGCCTCTCCGCCTGTATCACAACCAAATCTAATTCCAACCCTGCAACGCGAGCTGCTCTCGGTCATAGCACAAACATGCGCAGACTCACAATTCGAACTTACGAACCTTACTGGCAGCAGTTTCTTTCCTTCTGCATCAAGGTCAACCTTCCCTTTCTGCCAACCTCGGACATGACACTCGCCTTGTATTTTGTCTATGCAATTCGAAACAAGGCCACTCTCTCAATGATACAACTCACATGCTCGGCCGTCAGCTTCACTTATTGCATGATTGGGGCATCCTGCCCCAGCACTGGCCCCTTCACGTCATAAGTGCGAGAATTCGCCAAGCGACAGTGTCCCCGGCCCAATCGGACCAAGGAACCGGTCTCTTTACATCAAGTGCACAAGATGGCTACTCATTTCAGCGGTACTAACGACTCCGCCACCTTCTAGAAAGGTCTTATTCCCCTCCTCATGTATGCTGGATTTCTGTGTTACTCCGATCTCGTGGCCATCAACAGGGAGGATATCATGTTTGAGGATGACGTAATGTGGCTGCTCATCCCGCGCTCCAAAACGGACCAGGCAGGTCAGGGCTCATGGGTTCCAGTTGCTGCCATCCTTGGACCCCTCTGCCCTGTCTGATGCACCAAACGCTTCATCCGGTTGGCAGGCTATGGACCCACTACTCCCGGACCCTTAATCCGGGTGTTCGGCGTGGCCGCGGGTGGCGTCCCTACCAGCAAGCCGCCATCATACACCACTATATACAACTGGTTCAAGGAGGCTTTCCATTCCATCGGCCTGGGTGAGCATCGCCTCGGCACCCACTCCTTTCGTAGAGGTGCTATGACCGTTGCTGCCCACGGAGGCGTAGCAGACCGGCTCTTCAAACGTCTTGGCCGATGGCGCAGCGACACAGCCAAATAAATGTACATCACACCCGCCGTCGACCAACTGGTTGCGGCTTCCCATAACGTACAGACCCTCGGGTCGGCACCATCCCCTGCACAACATTCTCGAGCTCTTGCACGCCACCGACAGCCATCTCCGTCCATGTCTTAGGTCAACCCAGTGGAATGAGAACGATGCCATTTGCACTACATGTAGCAAGCTTTCTCAATATGTAAAATTTGAAGTGTTCACACTTTCAAAATTGTGTATTGTGAATGCGAAGCTGCTTGTAACGCAATCTTCAGCATCGTCAAAGCTATTCGCCCTTCTCCAACTAAATAATGGGGTTGGAGGTCATTCTTCCTCCACCCACATTTTTCATTTTTCCCAGCCCAAGTTCAATTCCTGCCCACTATTGTTCTCTTTTGAAAAAAAACGTGTCTGAGGAATCCGACAAGGTTTGCGCTCTTTGTCTGATGCATTTTTCACTATCAGAGAAGTATGAAAAGGTTGTCTGATTTTTCAGAGAATTCTTGAACGAATGTTTGAAAATTCAGAGAAACGTATTTGCATAGTCTGTTTGTATGAGATGCAACACTTCGACTAATTAGCGGTTGTGGGTTACAAACGAGCAAAACCGCTAAGCGTTCAATCCAGGGTCTCTTCTAGGATTTTCGACCGTCTGAAAATCAGACTTGGCTTTGAACTTTCATCTGACCGTCATTTGAAGACTTAGTGAATGTCTGAGAATTCTGACGAAAATTAAAGCACGGTCTTAAATTTCAGACGATTTTTTTAAATTACCACAACTATTGAAAGCATACTGCCACTAGCATATTTAAGCAAGAAACTTTGTCGCGCGCAATTTTGACTTCGAATGTTTACGTTTCCGTCTTTCCTGCAAGACCCTGGTTCTCTCTCCCGTGGGGTGGGGTGCTTGACTGTGTTAATCATGGACTCAGGGTGACGTGGGGTGATGTGTTTCGGAGCCGAGGGCGAAGGGGAAGTGGGCGATGAGACTCACGTAATGTGTCACATGCAGGCAGCCCTCTCTTTCGGCCCTGCCATTTCAGGGTTTGCCCCCGCCCCCAAGTGGTATGGGAAGGAATGTCTCTGATGTGGGGGACTTAGCCGAAAATTTCGGGGTGCGAGGGGTGTGAGGAGGAATGTCTCTGGTGTGGGGAATTTAGCCGAAATTTTTGGGGTGCGAGGGGTGTGGGGAGGAATGTCTATGGTGTGGGGAACTTAGCCGAAATTTTTGGGGTGCGAGGGGTGTGGGGAGCAGGGCTGACGTTTAAAAATAAAGGCACTCTGAGCTAACCCCCCCAAAAAAAAATAAAAAAATCTGAAAGGTCTTCAACCAGAATTTAGGGACTTAGAAATGTCTGAGTCCGGAGATGGGCAAGTATGAAATCCTCAGGATCGCGCAAGTAAATTCAGGGTTACATGTTATTAGGAAGGCCTCTTGTAACTTATATTTTCCTTCACTGGACAGGAGCCTACAACAACTACCGTACTACTACTACCACCAAGCAATCACTAACTAACAAGCTCCTAGAACTCCGGCGCATCTACTGTAATCTCATCATCACCCCCCTCATTGTCGTACAGGAAAGGGTCGTCGTCTGTTCTTGGAGCCTCATCATCCTCATCATCACCCCCATCCTCCTCAGCCCGCCCCTCCCCCATGTACTCTGGCACCTCCCCCTGTCCATCACCCATTGTGTCTCCCGCCACCTCACCCTCCAGGGCCTTTCCCTTGCGCTTACGTTCCGCAGATGCGAAGACAACAGATCGTGCTGGGCGTCTCAACTTCTCTCGCCAGGTCGCCAGGGCTTCGGTCCAATTGATGTCGTACTGCAGCAGCGAGATGGCCATCAACTCGGAGAGGCGCACATTGCAGAGTGAGCCATGGACCCAGGACTTCATCACGTTCTGTCGAGAGAAGCCCCTCTCGCATTCGACTGTTGACAGAGGCAGCACGGAGCAGGCCTGCCACTGGCGCATCAGATTGGGCCAGCGCCTGACACAAGATACAAAAACTAAGGCGAAAGAAAGGCAGTAGGCAATGCATAGAGTGAAGGCGGATAACAAAGGGGGTTTAAAGGCGGTCAGCAAGGGCGGCAATGTTGTGCACACTTGGCAAGTAGAATGGGAGGTGGTGATTCAGAAACAACAATACCATTGGACTTGCCTGCTCGAGTCCGTCTTCGTGAGGTAGTTTGCCAGCCTTGGTGGAAGCTCTCCACCTCGTGATGATTCTGCATGATCGGCGCCCAGGTTGCGAGCTCCGTCTCCGCTGCCTTCACGTCAAAGCCGGGCAGCGTGTGCTCGAAGATGCCGCTGCATCCGAGTAGATACTCTCTCGTCTTCTTCTCACGCTGCGCCCTTTGTCTAGGCCACTTCGTCGCCACCCATAGCTTCGTCGGCGACATCTTGCGCAGATCCAGCATCCGCTCTCGTACGCGACACGCAGTCCTTGTAGCTGCTCCCGTACTGGTGCTTGTCGAGGTGCCGCTCGTGCATCTTGTACGTGTGGGTGACGGGGGTTCCCCTCCAAGTCGATACCGCGCACCTTCACCCGCTTCGACCCGCCGCGCCCGTACACCATGAGGAACGCCGAGAGCCAGGTGTTTTCGGCGTCGACACTGAAAACCTCCCCGCACTCGACATAGCGGTGCCGCAGATCCCCCAGTGTCTCGTCGATGTCCGTTGCCACCTCTGTGACATTGACCTGCGGTGTGGGGGGGAGGACACAGAGGAGAGGGAAAGACATGAGTAGTTGCACCAGAGGAGAACACCACGCTTGCAGACAGCATCTCACCTCTCACTTCTGGAACTTGAGGTTGAGGTCGTTCATGAGTGCCAGCATGTCGGCCAGGTAGAAGAGGCAAAACTGAAACTTATACGAAATCACAACCTCATACAAGGGATGCTCATACTCATACAGCAGGACAATCGCAGCACCAAACACTTTACACAGGCGTCGGATTGCCTCTCCCCTAGACAACAATCGAACTTGATGGATGCCTTGAACCTCAAGGTTTGTGCTGTGAATCTCCCGCTGCATATGTTGGAAACGACTGCTCCATACGCTCGACCAGCCGAGAAGGTACGCAAGGGTGCGAGTGACCTTGTCGACCATGTCAAGGTCTGGACATGAAGCGGCAGCGTCCTTCACAGCAAGTGCTTCTCTGCATGTACCCACACGGGTAGTAGTTAGCACACGGAAACATATAAAGCATAAACAAACAGCAAGGAATACTTTAACAAACCTTTGGGTGATGCAGTGGGAGGAAAAGAGGTGCGGGATGATGTCTTGCAGGCACGCCACAAGCCCGTTGTCTTGCCCGACCATCACCGACGCGCCGTCTGTGCTGATGCCGACGATGCGTTGAAGGTCAATGCCGGACGACTCCAGGTGGCCTAGGAGAGTGGCCATGAGAGAAGCGGCGTCGCACTTGTCAACTTCTAGCAGGGCTAGGAATTCGAATAGGATCCACTGGCCCTCTGGTGGAAGATGCTATGGCTGGTGGGAGAATGAAGCGGGGGAAGGTCTACTTGGCAACGATGGCTCGTCGCACGGTGTCTTGTGAACAGCAGTTGTGGCGACAAAAGGCGGAGGAGCCGATGCGGCAACGGGCCGCAAGATGTCTAGGGCGCTCCTTGGCGCTACGGCAGGATCCTTACTGCTGCGCGGCTCATCACCGTCAACAGGAGCATCATCATCCCCATCCTTTTCAGGCATGGCGAGAGGAGAAACAAGTAGAAACCAAACAAAGCGACTACAACTACGCCTGTGTCTCAGACAAATGAACAAATGGAATGATTCCCCCTATAAAACTTTAAGCAGTGCGTTCAAAGCTGATGGGTAAGGAACGATGGGAGAAGAAGGGGTCCATCAAACCCGTGTCTCACCTTTCTTGAAAGGTCTGCAAGGCTAGCACAGAGGGCACGTGCCCGAGGTTCGCGCATGCACAGAGAGCAACAGAGCAGAATCTGCGGTCCTTATAGGCTCAGCATGGCAGCATTTTTGCTGCGCTGGATAGCAAAGTGCCCACTGTGGGCAGAGTATACATTGGACTTGGCGGAATTTTCCGTGAAGTGTGGATTCTGCACATGACGCGGGCGGGAAGCACTGATGGCAGGCGAAATTTCTTGGGATCTTGCGTGCCCCATGGAAATCTGTTTCAGGGTTCGTACCCGACGTACTATGAAAACTCAGTACTGGGTTAGCTTGAAATCTGATTTTTTCAGGATCCCCAAAGTCTTAGTCTGAATCGATCAGGATTGAGAAAATGCCTTATATGGAAATTCAGGTTTTGCAAAAAAATCCGTCTGAGATTTCAGACTAATCAAAGTAAATAGTCTCATAAATTCAGCCCTGGTGGGGAGGAATGTCTCTGGTGTTGGGGACTTAGGGCGAATTCCTACGAAGTAGGATCAGAATCAAGAATGTTTCTGATCCTGCCGTTTTACTACATGCAGATCAACAATTCTGTAAAGCGATCGCAAGTGAATTTCGTGTGGGAACCTGGATACTTCGCTCGATCCTATATGTACACCCCTCACTTTCAGCACAAAATTCACTTCGACTGCCCAAACTTGACTGTCACAAAAGCTAGGCTAGTAGGCGGCCATGGATGGCGAGAGGTTCTAGCTAGAAGAGTGAAATACGAGAGAAAAGAGAGGGAGATTAGAAGAGAGAAGGATACAAGGAGGGGGTGTTGTACCCTCTACAGTAAGTTTCAGTAACACCTACCAAGCCTACAATTATATATAAGATATAATTTAACACACCCCCTAGGCTTGGTAGTCACAAGCCCACCCCACATGCAACACCTCTAAGCCTAGCACCCCCATACCCTGCAGCAGATGTGACTGCAGGGAAGGAAGGCGCTAGGCCTTCTTGAGATGCGGCGAGGCGGAGCCAGCTGGCATGGCGAGCTGGGACCAACGCTGCGAGCTGGGACAGACGCGGCGAGCTGGGTCCGCAGGGACCGACGCGGCGAGCTGTGTCCGACGCAGCGAGCTGGGTCCAACGCGGCGAGCAGGGCCCGACACGATGAGCTGGGGAGGCGTGGCGAGCTGGAGTGCGGGCTTGCTGCCCGGTGCCTAAACCAGTGCGCGGCCCACTGCCGCCCGTGCGCTGACGCGACGACGGCGGCACGGCGGCACGACAGAGCCGCCGCGTCGAGGCTGTCACGGCAGCACGACAAAGCCGCCATGGCAGCACGACACGGCCACCACGGCGGCGCGGAAGTTACGAGAAGGGGGGGGGGGGTACGCGGCGGAAGCGCGAGGAGGCGGCCCAGCAGGGCGGACCCCCGGCTCTGATACCATGTCACGAAAGCTAGGCTAGTAGGCGACCATGGATGGCGAGAGGTTTTAGCTAGAAGAGTGAGTTACGAGAGAAAAGAGAGGGAGATTAGAAGTGAGAGGGATACAAGGAGGGGGTGTTGTACCCTCTACATTAAGTTTCAGTAACACCTACCAAGCCTATAATTATATATAAGATATAATTTAACATTGACCACGCAAGTTTACAGTACAGTTGCAAACTTCTTGCCACGCATAACCAGACTGGTGGGAAACATGTGCTCCAATCATGAGCAAAGGAATTCACACACCGAAATTCGAAGCCAGGAGAAACACAAACGAAATTCGTTTTTGTGCTCGTCGCGTGCCGTATGTGGGTTTTATGTTTTTTAGATTATCGCTTCGTTGCACATCGCGTGTCGGCGCGCTTATGCCACGCGGCGCTTGCTTAGCGCTCGTTGGGTGCTGTCCCGAATGTGTTTGTAGGGGCAGCCAATCGGAGGTCCCTGTGCGACGCTGTGGTGGCACCATCGTTTTTTATCTTAGCGTTGAAGATCGGGCAATGGGATCAAGAATGAATTTCGCATTTCTGATTCTGATCCTACTTTGTAGGAATTCGCCCTTAGCCGAAATCTTTGGGGTGTGAGGGGTGAGTGGAGCCGGTGCACATGTATGTCTCTGTTTTAGAGAAACTCGATTCACTTGTCTAAAAATCAGAGAAACTGGTACACCTAGTTTGATTATTTCAGAGAAATCTTAAACACTTGTCTAGGCCAATCAGAGTTTTTAAAAACTGTTGTCTGAAAAATCAGAGAAACCCCTAAAAACCAGTCTGAAAATCTGACTATCATACTTTAAAAAGTATGCTATTTAGGACCCTGCCGCCCACCCAACCCGCTTCGTCTACCCTTGACAACATGCACCGCTTCAGTGGATCATCCTCGGCATAGACATACCGTATTCCCCCGGATAAAACACCCACCGGAATTAATCACCCATGGGTGGTTTGGGCGGACCTGGGTGCTTTATTAAACTGGATATTCATACCACCCTAGTCTTTGGCATGAAACCTTTACACCACCCCCCTGGTTCATTTTCACTGTATTTCTTTAGATTTTGCCTCTTATCAGAGTGTCTCTTATCAGACTCGCGCGTCACTGAGCAGTGCAAGCTCGACGCGAATTGGTTCAATGCGATGCAGAACTGTTACCATGCCTGGAATTCTCGTCACTCAGGCGAATGTTGCGAGTCTGATACGAGGCTCATGGGAACACACTCCTCACAGTCAACACTGCAGCGAGGGAGAATCCATGTCGGTCGGCCCTGGTTGGGTCGTGAAGGAATCTGCAGCAGATTCCTTCCGGCTTTGGTGCGCTGTCACATTGTGGCGTCGAGGTTGCCACTTGCCACCACGATCTGATAGAACGTGACAACCTGTGACACAGGCAACCTGTGCAGGGCCCAAAATTGGTTTAGAGGCACCCTTGGGAATCAGGGTACCGCTACAGAATTACCCTGCGTCCTAGGGTGGAATTTTCAGCACCCTTTGAAAATCAGGGTGCCTTCGTAAAAAATAGTCAATATGTTCTTTGAGTCAGGGTAGTAATGCCATCACCCTGTCCACTACGCAGTTAACAACTTCTACGATTTCGGCTTCTTCTTGCTAGCAAGCATACAAGCAGGATCACTACAGCAAAGCATCAACAGCCTCTCCTACTTCAGCTACTTCCGCCAGCATTTCACCACTGCACAGATACAGCAACAGCGGTGGGGGCAGTAACAGCTATAGTGTTCCTTCCTTTCGCGGATGGAGCTACTGCTGGAGGTGCTGAAGGGGAAGAAACACGGGGAAAAGGACATGGTGATGCGCGGGGGAAGTAGCGATAGACTAACAGAGCAGCGGGAGACTAAGGGCAGATGCGTGAGTTTAGACTGCTCATCCCAGTCACGAATACGCCCTTACACCCTTAGTTTAAGCTCGCATGCGGCGCGAGAGACTAGGGGTGTATTCGTGAGTTAGCATCAGAAACGAAGTCGTGCAAAACTGAACCGAACCTCATTAGACTGCTCATTTCGTTCCTGCACCTCACTGTACCGTGCAAGTCTGAATTCGATTCTGGTTCTGATGCTACCTCAGGAAAACGCCTTGAGGGAGCAGCAAGAGACTACAAGAGCAGCGAACTACTAAGGGAGTAGCGAGAGACTAAGGGAGCAGCGAGAGATTACGGGAGCAGCGAGGGACTACGGGAGCAGTGAGAGACTACGGGAGCAGCGAGAGACTAAGGCAGGGAGGAACAAAGAGACAAACAAGGTTGGGGGGAATGAGCGAGAGAGACGAAGGCAGGGAATAGAGACATTAGGGAGCAGCATGCCTGCCTGCCTGCGTGCGTGGCAGATTCGACAGTTGGAGTATTTTTAGGGTTGGGAGTTATCTGTTTCAGGGTGTTTTTTGGCACACCCTGACTGGTCAGGGTAATACGACGAACACTCTTACTACAACAGAGTAAAATATTCCTTACACTTTTTGAGAAAGGGTCAGAAAATTTGGCCTTACAAAATCAGGGTAATCCTGAAAACGCGACCGCTGGTAAGGGTAATCAGGGTGAAACACCCTTCAATTTTGAGCCCTGAACCTGTAACAGTTAGCCTGCATTGTGGCATGACGATGGTCCTCCTCACCATATACGCGATCATGTGCAAGAATCGTCAAAATTTGGCTCAAAAGAACTGTCTACTATACAGTTCAATTCCACTTCATCAACATAACCGTGCTAAAAGATATCCTTTTAGTCCTACCGTCTCAATTCATAAACATAACAGTGCTAAATGTTACATAAACATAAACACCCCTGGATGTTTTATTTGGGGGAATAAGATATCCTTGTCAAACATGTGTATCTCTAATGTTTGTACAGACTGTATAGGGTCACCTCTTAGAGGGTACAACACTTAGGTATATTCACTTGTACTCTCTCCCTACTCCATCATTCATTCAGTTCTAAGATGGTATCAGCAGTAGGTAGGTCCCGCCCCCGCCCACGCTTCCGCTCTAGGACCTAGCCGCGCCCTAGCCGCCCATCCTAGCCGCCCGACCTAGCCGCGCCCACGCGCCCGTCCTAGCTGCGCCCGCGCGCCCGTCCTAGCTGACCCCCGCGCCCGTCCTACCGGCCCCCCGTGCCCGTCCTAACGGCTCCCGCGCCCGTCCTAGCTGGCCCCGCGCCCGTCCTAACGGCCCCCGCGCTCGTCCTAGCCGGCCCCGCGCCCGTCCTAGCCGACCCTGCGCCCGTCCTAACGCCCCCCCGCGCCCGTCCTAGCGGCCCCCGCGCCCGCCCTACCGGCCCCCGTGCCCGTCCTAACGGCCCCCCGTGCCCGTCCTAGCTGGCCCCGCGCCTGTCCTAGCGGCCCCCGCGCCCGTCCTAGCCGACCCCGCGCCTGTCATACCGGTCCCCGCGCCCGTCCTAACGGCCCCCGCGCCCGTCCTAGCCGGCCCCGCGCCCGTCCTAGCGCCCCCCGCGCCTGTCCTAACGGCCCCCGCGCCCGTCCTAGCCGGCCCCGCACCCGTCCTACCGGCTCCCGCGCCCGTCCTAGCCAACCCCGCGCCCGTCCTAGCGGCCCCCGCGCCCGTCCTACCGGCTCCTGCGCCCGTCCTACAGCCCCCCCCGCGCTCATCCTAGCTGGCCCCCGCGCACATCCTCCAGGCCCCTGCGCCCGTCCTAGCCGGCCCTGCGCCAGTCCCAGGCCCGTCCTCGCCGGCCCCGCGCCCGTCCTACCTGGCCCCCGCGCCCGTCCTCGCCGGCTTGGCGCCCGCCGCTACTGGCCCCCGCGCCCGTTCTGCTGACCCCTGCGCGTGCCCTGCCCGTCGACCTCCGGCCCCGTGCTCACCTTCCCGCCGGACTGCCGCCGATCTGCGTGCGGCCCGCTCTTCGTGCCTGCTACTGCACTGCACCCTCCCTGGTACGGTTCTCCATCACCTTTCACTACAATGCACCCCACTGCACCGCACGGCACCGCACTGTACCGCACTGTACCACGATGCACCGCACTGTACCACACTGCACTGCACTGCACCGCACTGCACCGCCCTGTATCGCATTGCACTGTACCGCGCTGCACTGCCTCACCTGGTCCTGCCTTGCACTGTTCTGGATGGCGGCAGAGCTTCGCTTCGACGCTGAAGGCAGCTTTTGGAGTTTGAGGCATGGCTAGCCGACCTCCGCCGCCACCTCACTGGTCAGCGGCAGGATGTCCACTCGCTCTCGGCACATCTTGACGGTACGCTTCCCTGCCCAGACCTCCCTGCTGTGGTGCCCGCTGACCCCACACCTGCTGAGCGCGAGTCTACTGCGGCCGCTGCCCTCGCTCGCTCTGTCTGGCTTTCCTGTGGCGATGTCGTACAGCTTGCCATTAGCAATGCCCTCCCCCCGTCTGAGCGCCCTCGCTTTAGGTCTATCACCACCGCCCAGGCTTTCTTAGATGCTGTTATCCGGCGCTATTCCGCCCCGCATGCTGCCTCGGTGGGTCCCCTGATCCTACCGATGCTCTTTCCTGACCTTGCGTCTTTCCCCACTGTCGCTGACCTGGCTGCCCACCTGCGCACGATAGATGAGACCTGGCGCGCTGCCTGCACTGACGCACAGCTTAGAGCCCACCAGCCGCCCCTTACCTCTACCCTCTACCTGGTTGCCACCCGCCTCCCTGACCGCCTTGCCGCTGCTCGTGACCGCTTCCTTAGCATCCATCCCGGTGACCTCACCCTCACAGACTTTGTAGACACCCTGACTGTTATTGAGACCCGCCACCGATCTATCACCCAAGCGAGTGGTACTGTGCCGGTCCCTATCTTTCAGGGTTGTGCCCCCGCTCAGTGCATCTTCTCGGATGGTTCTGCAGCTATGGCTGAGACCGCCGCTACAGCGCAGTTCCGTCCGGGGAAGGGTCGCCGCCCCAAGGCTGGGCGCGGCGGAGGAGGTGGGGGTGCAGGTGGAGGTGGTGGTGGCGTCGGGTCATCTGGTGGTGGAGCGAACGAGGGGACCTTGCCAGGTCCAGCTGAGCAGCCGCCCCAGCAGCCGCAGCAGCCGCCGCAGACGTGGCAGGCGAGTGCCCTCCCGCCCGGGTGGCCTGGCGCTGGTGGTGGTCGTGCGCGTGGTGGTGTGCCGGGTGGCGGTTCGGGAGGCGTGCGCTGTCAGTACCAGATCCAGACCGGTCCTCGCCGCGGCTTCCTTAGCGGTAAGATCGGTCACGCCACTGCCCGCTGTTTTTGTCGCCTGGACGACCTGTTTCGTCAGCGCTTCGGCCCGTCGCCCGACCTCCCGGACTGGCACAGTTTGCTTAGTCGTAGAGTTCAGATTTTTGACATGGACATGGATGCCATTGTTTCTGCCCTGCATGTGATGTATGCTGATGACTCTAGTGTGCTCCCCTCTTAGTACTCCTTGTCCCCTAGTGTAGGTGTGCCTAGCTTAGCCTCCCCTGCTGCGTCAGGCGTAGGAGCTCCTGCTTTGTTTAGCCTTGGTGCTTCCGCCGTCGCCCCATTGCCAGACGCCACTGCTTCGCTTTCCTTCACCTTGGACTCTGGCGCTTTCCGGTGTTTCTTCCGCGACTCCACTACGCTGACGCCGCTTCCTGTTCCTGCTGCAGTTTCTCTTGCTGACCCCTCCAGCGGTCCAGTAGTCGCCTGCAGTTCTACCACCCTTCCCTGTCCGGCGGTTTCTTCGGGCGTCACCACTACGTTCCCTGGTCACGAGCGGTTTGCTATCTGTACCGAGGCCGCCACTGGTGCCCCCCTGTCCACGTTCCCCCGGGACCCGGTGTCCGGCCTGTTCACCCTGGGCACCGTGACCCCCCCGGCTGGCGCGCCCCTTCAGGTCGGTGCGTCTACCCAGGTTGCTGCTGCCTGCTCCTGTCGATCCCTCACTCACCCGACTCTCCTTTGGCACAACCGCCTAGGTCACCCTGCACTCCCGCGTCTGCGTCACATGTCCCAGCACAGTCTCGTCCTTGGTCTCCCTGGTTCGTTCCCCGCTTTTCCCTCCTCCCCCGCCCCACCTTGCACACCTTGTGTCGAGGGTCGGCTTTGCCATGCCCCTCACTCCTCCTCGTTTCCCCCTACCACCGCGCCGCTGCAGACCCTGCACATGGACGTCTGGGGCCCCGCCCCCGTCCATGGGCCGCGTCGAGAGCGCTACTTCCTCGTGCTTGTCGACGACTTCACTCGCTACACCACAGTCTTTCCCCTGGAGCGCAAGGCCGACGTGCCTGACGCTCTCATCCCCTGGCTTGTCTCAGCTCGTGTCCACCGAGGTCTCCCTGTCTTGCGTCTTCACTCCGACCGTGGTGGCGAGTTTGCCTCAGGTGTCGTTGGACGCTTCTGTCGTGCGGAGGGCATCACCCAGACGTTCACCCTGCCGAACTCCCCACAGCAGAATGGGGTCGCTGAGCGACGCATCGGTTTGGTCATGGAGGTGGCTCGCACCTCCATGATCCATGGCGGTGCACCCCATTTTCTGTGGCCGTTCGCCGTGCGCTACGCTGCTCACCAGCTTAACCTGTGGCCGCACCCTCAGCAGCCGCAGGTTTTGCCGACCCTTCGTTGGACCAGGTCTCCAGGTGACGCGTCTGCGTTCCACGTCTGGGGCTGCCTTGCTCACGTTCGTGCCTCTGGCACGGACAAGCTCACAGCCCGCACCCTTCCTTGCGTTTTCCTAGGTTTCCCCCTTGACGCGTTCGACTGGCACTTCTACCACCAGCCGTCTCACCGGTTCTTTCACTCTCGAGACGTCACCTTTGACGAGTCCGTCTCCTTCTACCGTCGCTTCCCCCACCGCGGTCCCCCTGTTACTCCCCCCCTGTTCCTGGTCACTCCTTCTCCGGTGGTCCCTGCCCCCCCCCCCTCCCCCTCCCCGTCCTGCCCCCTCTGGTGTGTCCCACGTCACCCCTCTCCCGTCGGTTGTCCCGGTCGAGGAGTCCTCTGACTCTGGTGGTCCGGTGGCGCAGTCCTCGCCGTCTGCCCCTCCCCAGGTGTCTCCTCTTCCGCCGCCTCTGCAGCCGCCGTCGCCTCTGCCTCTGCAGCCGTCGTCTCCTCCGCCGCCGTCGCAGCAGCCGTTCGTTGAGTCTGGGGGTGCTGGCGTTGGAGTGGGTACTAGTCCCTATGGCCCTGGGGGTGGTCCCGGTGCTCGAGGGGCTTCGAGCTCTGGGGGTGTTCCTTCTGGGGGTGCAGGTGTGGAGTGTTCCGGCGGTAGCCGCGGAGCAGCTTGCGGTCCGGGTGTCGGTGTTGTGCCGCCGCAGCAGCAGTCCCCGCCGGTGTCAGCCCTTCGCCTGCTCGGCCTTCCCTCCCCTGACCATGCGTCTGTTCCTCTCCTGCCGTCTCCTCCTCTCCCTTTCTACGGCCCTGTGTTCCCTCCGCCGGAATCGTCCCCGGCTCGTCTTCCCCCTCGCTCCCCCCTTGTGTCCCCTCCTCTGACTCCTGGCCGGACTCCTCCGTCTCACGTCTGGTCTCGCCGTCCCTCCCGTGCTCGACCTATCTCCCCTGTCTTGCGCTCTCACCCTATGTTGCTTCGTTCCCACGCGTCTCGTCCTCCCCTTCTCCCGTTGCCCCCTCCGTCCTCCCTTGTCGTTGCTCCCCCCCTATGTCGGACTACCTGCATGCCGCCTGTCCTCTTGTTCCTCGGGTCCTTGCCTCCCTCGTTACTGACCCGTTTGTTCCGGTTTCGAGTCTTGACGCCCTTGTCGCTGCGGTCGCTGACTTCGCCTCTACCCGCCGCCTTGACTATGCCACAGCTCTGGTCTTTGACCCTGCCTGTCCTCCGTCTGTCGGGGGTGCTCCTGCCCTCGGCAGTGACGTCCTGGAGGACCGCCAGTACGAGCTTGCTTTCCTGTCCGAGGCTGCTCCCCATCTCTGTTCCATGCTGCCAGTCCCTGAAGGTGACCCAGACGCTTTCGACATCCCGACCCTTCGCACTTACGCTGAGGCGACCTCTGGACCTTGGGCCTCCCAATGGATAGCTGCCATGGAGCAGGAGATGGCATCTTGGAGATCCACCGGCACCTTCGTCGACGCAGTTCCCCCGCCTGTGGTGAACGTAGTCGATGGCCGCTCGCTCTTCAAGGTGAAGCGCCCTCCTGGAGAGCCGCCTGTGTTCAAGGCGCGCTACGTGGCTAGAGGTTTCAGTCAACGTGAGGGGGTGGACTTCTTCTAGACCTTAGCTCCGACCCCGAAGATGACTACTCTTCGGTTTGTGCTACACCTAGCAGCTCAGCGTGACTACGAGCTTCACTTCTTCGACTTCTCCACTGCCTTCCTTCAGGGCAGCCTACACGAGCAGGTCTACCTGCGTCGCCCTTCAAAGGTCCGGCCTTCAGTTCTCCTCTGCACAGCCCACCCCTCTGCCTGTAGACCACAGACTCTGTGCTCCAGTTCGTAAGGAGTCAGTAGAGCCCAGTGGTCCTTACGCTGAGCTGGTGGGGTGCCTCATGTACCTGATGACTTGCACTCGCCCAGATCTCGCATACCCTGTCAGCATCCTGGCTCGCTTTGTGGCCACAGGCAGACACCGACCTCAGCACTGGTCTGCCGCTAAGAGGGTTTTGTGTTATCTTGCAAGTACATCGGGCATGGGGTTAGTGATAGGAGGATGCAGGTCAGTGGTCCTTACTGGACACACAGACGCTTCTTGGGCAGACGATGCCGAGACACTCAGGTCTTCCCAGGGCTACTGCTTCAGCCTTGGTTCAGGTGCCGTCTCGTGGAGAGCTACCCGCTCCTCGTCTGTTGCCCAGTCCAGCTGTGAGGCCGAGATCTACGCCGGTGCCATGGCGGCTCAGGAGCTACGCTGGCTGTCCTTCTTGCTCACTGACTTAGGTGAGCGGCCTAGCTCTGCCCCGGTCATGTACGCTGACAACAGGGCCATGATACTCCTGTGTCAGGAGCCTCGACTCGAGGGCAGAGCGAAGCATATCCAGCTGCGGTACTTCCTCCTGCGCGAGCTACAGCTTCGCCGCCAGGCTCGCGTAGTACACTTGGCCTCCGGTGCCAACACAGCTGATATCTTTACGAAGGCGCTTGCGCCTAAAGATCATCAGCGGCACTGTGTACAGCTCTGTCTAGTTCCTGTAGCCTCTCACTTGCTAGGGCCTTGACTTTGTAATGTCCTATATATCTATACGTACTCAGACTAGACTTGTGTCCTCTCCCAGTGGCTGGACTAGTAGTGCCACCCTGGTCTTGTTCTTGCCTTGTCTGTACTCCTTTTGACTGGTCTTTAGACCCTTGTCTCAGTGGCTGGACTAGTAGTGCCGCCCTGAGCTGCTTGTTCAGACATGTGTATCTCTAATGTTTGCATAGATTGTATCGGGTCACCTCTTAGAGAGTACAACACTTAGGTACCGTATATTCTCTTGTACTCTCTCCCTATTCCATCATTCATTCAATTCTAAGAATCCTTCCTAGTGTAGAAATTTTATGTTGATGTATGAATATATTGGGAACTCTTGTACTTGATGCCAGTGGAATGAGAACGATGCCATTTGCACTTCAAGTAGCAAGCTTTCTCAATAACACAGTTCACCAGTGGCACATCATAGAAGATGTGCAACATATCGCATATCAACTCCCTTCCATACAGTGGTGGCCTCAAATTCCCTCGCATCATGTCATGTCACCACTTCCTCTCCAACTTTTCCACTAATCCCTTCTCCCACCATGCATACCACTCCCCCCTCCCCCACCCCCAGTCGACCCTCCTGCCCCTGCTCCCGCATCAACAAACGGCACAAGCCGCTTCAACTCCTTGGCATTGCGCCTCCCACCCCCATACGAGTCCAACACCCGGGCCAGTGCCTCTTGCGTCAGCATCAGCGCCAAGTCCGGCGATGGCAGCAACTCGGCCGAAAACCCAGGGGAATAATCCGCCGCCGCAGCCGCTGCTGCAGCTGCAGCTGCTGCCGCCGCAGCAGCAGCAGAAGCAGAACCAGCAGGCCTGTGAATTGTGGCAGCACAGCTGTCCAAAATCGCCTCCAGGACACCTAACGCCTCCTCCCGGCAGTGCCCGCTGTCGAGCAAGCGCGAGACGGACGCATAGAGCAGGGGGCTCTGAGTGGCGTCTAGGGACGTGCGGCGCAGGAGAGCCTGCAGGATGAGTAGCACCATCTGGTGGTACTCCATGGGGCCCTTCTCCAGCATGGCCAGCAGGTGGCCCAGGGCCAGGAGAGTGTGGTCTGGGAACCACTGCGCGCAGATGGGCGGCGCCACGCTCTCTAGCAGCTCGTCCACTGTGAGGGTGACGGCGTTGGCGTATGAGAAGAACACATCGGCCAGGGCCTGGTGGAGAGTTGGGGAGAGGGGGGGGAGAGAGGAGGGGAAGAGAGAAGAGAAGTTGTAAGATGGCTGAAAGCTCTCCAGCAGCTCGACCACTGTGAGGGTGACAGTGTTGGCCTGTGAGAAGAACACAACGGCCAGGGCGAGGTGGAGGGGGAAGCAGGAGGGTATTGGAGAGGGCAGAAGGAAACAGAGGATGAGAGACGAATGAGAGCCGAAAGGGAATTAAGAGTCGAAAGATTAGCGACTGCAAGAAGTTGGGGAATGAGGGCAAGCAAACGGAGGGACGAGTGAGGGTGTGTTATCTGGTGGCACTTTTGCCACTACTGACGAGCGGCTCGTGCAGGTTGTTTCCAACTCACTCAAGGTTCAACCCAACTTACTGGGAATCATAAACAGGATGCAAAGAGGATGGGAAGAGGATGGCGAGAGGATGCAAAGAGGCAGCGGGCGGGCGGGCGGCAGCACTGACCTGCAGGTCGCACTGCACACACCACTTGGCGATCTTCATTGCCACGGCACGCGCCTTATCCAGGCGCTGCTGCAGCAGCGACGACAGCACCAGCAGCCCCATGGCTGCGTCTGCACCGTACTGCAGCTGCACGCACAGCCACGGCAGCAGCCCCACCACGTGCACCAGCAGCCGCGTGTTCCCATCGCCAAAGATCCGGTCGCACGAACGCATGGTGATCTTGGAGAGGACGTCGATAGCCACCCCGTGGGATACTCCCGAGAGGAGTCCCTTCAGCACGAGCCGCTGGACTTTCTGGAATTGAAGACCTGATACGACCTCCTGCTGCTGCTGTGACAGCACTTGCCCCTGCCCTCCCTGCTGCGCCGACCCACTCCCCCCCCCTCCACCGTCCTCGTCCTTCCCGCTACCTGCTCCTCCCCTCCCCCCCCGCCCCGAATGGGCCTGCAGGAGTGGCATGGCAGAGAGGAGGATATTTTCCGTGGTCTGATCGTGCAGGGAGAGCCGGTCGATGACACTGCCAAAGAGCTCTAGTGCATGGGTGTACACGTGCACATAGTCCGTGTGCAGCAACGCAATGCACCCCCAGAAGACATGCGGGTAGAGAATCATCTTCTCCGGCTCCATGGAGTTGACGGCCACCTGTAAGGTGAGAAGAATTTCCATGACGAACCCGAGAATCGGAGGGGAAGGGTTGGAGAAGCAGCGCTGCAGGGAGCGCAGCAGGAGGAGGCAAGTGTCGGAGGTGACGTGCGGGCGGAGCGCGCGGAACATCTGGTGCGAGCGGGCCGCTGCGTGGCGGGACGCGCTGTCGAGGAGCCACTTGAGGGCCTCTTCGCCCCAGCGCGTGCGCAGATCGCTCTGGAAGAAGATGGCGTCGACCACGGAGTGCACGAGGGATGTGAGGAGAGTGGCGGAGGGGATGGACGTGTGCGTGAGGGAGATGTCCTCGCTGGGCCACATGAGACTGCCCTTCTTCGACTGCACGTACTTGATCAGACTCACCACCTGCAACGGGGGGAGGGGGAAGGAAGGGTAAGTTGGTTTGAGAACTCTCAAAAACCAACTTTCCTCGCTGGGCCACAAGAGGCTACCTTTCTTCGACTGAACGTACTTGATCAGACTCACCACCTGCGACGGGGGGGATGGGGAAATAAAAGGGGGAGGAGAGGGGAGGTGGGGGGAGGGGGGGGGAGGGAGGGAGAGGGCAGGGCATTCGAGCCACTGGGTGGGTCAGGGGCGAAGCGATCCGGCAGGTGCACGGTTCAGGAGATTGGGTTGGTCGTGAGTGAAAAGGAGAAGATGGGAGAGCAGCGGAAACGAGGGGGAACATGATAAAGACACAGAGAATTCAAAGGGCAGTAAGAAATACAAGGAACAAACGAACTAAACTGGAGACTGGAAAACAATCGGGTGGAGACAGAGAGACAGACAGCACGACCTGCTGCTTGTATTCACCCTCGCTCTGGTCCCGTGCGTCATACAGCTCCACGTCACGTGCCGCCCTGCCAGGGTAAACAGCAGGTTGACAAGCAGTTGCTGCGCGTGCTCCAGCACCACCACCTTGCTGGAGTCCATCAGCACAAACGCCTCGTGGAACAGCAGTCTGACCTGCTGCTTCTAACCTACTCACCCTCTCACGCTGTTTTCACGAAGCCTCAAGAACTGACCTGCTGTGCGTAATCGCCCTCGCTTTGTTCTTCACACGCATTAGAAACTGACCTGTTGCTTGTACTCGCCCTCGCTCTGGTCCCGCGCGTCATACAGCTCCAGGTGCCGGCCAGCGAGCGTGTAAAGCAGATTCACCAGCAGCTGCTGCGCGTGCTCCAGCACCACCACCTCGCTGGAGTCCATCAGCACAAATGTCACGTGGAACAGCAGCGGCAGGTGCCCGCGAAAGTCCTCGTCGTTTTCATATGCGATCTCGGCGAGGAGGATGAGGGCGAAGTCCGCTCGCGTGAGCCACACGTGCGGGAGCATGAGCATGGCGTTGGGCACCGGGTTGGAGGGTTTAGAGGCGGAGGTCGGGGCTGCGGGGGGTGCCGCTGGGGTGGTTTCGAGGAGCGGCGTGATGGGAAAGTCCATGGTGAACGTGCCGAGGGTGTCGAAGGTCGAGCGGTTCATCTAAGTGGGACGTTAGGGGGGGAGAGGAGAAGCGGAGAGGGGGAGAGGGGAGAAGTGGAGGATGGTGATATGAGGAGAGACGCGATGGGGAAGTCCATGGTAAACGTGCCTAGCGTGTCGAAGGGGGACAGGTGGAGAATGTTTGTCTGCGTGTGGAAAGGGTGGGGGGAGAGGGCGATGGGAGGACAGAATGGTAAAATCGGGGGTTGTGCTGCAGGTGAGGAGAGCAGCTAAAAGTGGTAAATTGTGCCATCCCACAATTCAACAACTCTCAAGCCATCCACAACCTCCCACCACCCAACAACCCACCACCCCCCACCGCCCCCTACAACCCCTGGCCGTTGCCCACTCACGCGCATGCTGTTGGAGCGCAGGGTGGAGGCAGCGGAGGAGGAAGCAGATGAGAGGGAGGAGCGGAGGAAGTCAGAGGAGGCAGGAGACATGGCGGTGGCAGCGGAGGAGGAGGCGAAGGGCGAGCGCACGGTGCCAAACGCCGTGGTGGTGGTGGCGCGGTGGTGGTGGTGCGAGTGCGACGAGGGGGGCTGCCCTGGAAGCGGAGGGAGGGGAGAGGCGCCTGCTGCCAGCGCTGCTGCTGACGAGTCCGTCTGGAGGGGGAGGGAGGGAGGGAGGGAGAGTGGGTAGGAAGTGAGGGGGGTATTAGGTGGGAAAGGATGATTGTGAGAGTGGGAGGTATGGCCATGTGCGTGTGTGCACAGGGGGCTGCGTATTTGCATGTGTGCACCCACGTGTACACTCGCATGCAATCGTGTATGTGGGTGTGCGCATGTGGGTGTGCACATGTGGGTGTGCGCATGTGGGCGTGTGCATGTGGCTGTGTGCATGTGGGTGCGTGCATGTGGGTGGGTGCATGTGGGTGTGTGCATGTGGGTGGGTGCATGTGGGTGGGTGCATGTGCGTGTGTGCATGAGGGTGTGTGCATGAGGGTGTGTGCATGAGGGTGTGCATGTGCGCATGAGAGAACAAGGAAGAGAGGGAAGTGTGAAGATGAGGACAGGATAGAGCAGCACAGAGGGCGCACCAGCTTGCACCCATGGGAAAATCTGAGGATCTCTGACATGTCTTCCTGCCATTGGTTAGCCGAGGAGGAAACGTCCACAGCATCTTCCTCAGACATGCGCTGAGACAGCTCGTACACCTGACCATAAAAGAAGGGCAGAGGGGAGAGTGCACACAGAGGGGATAATTTTTTAGTCGACTCAAAAGTCACCAGGCTGAGACAGATCGTACACCTGACCATCTACGCGTGCACACGGAGGGGAGAATGTGAGAACAGGCGGTTGGGAGGACTTGCGGACGGGTGGACGGGAGGACGGGCGCACGGGCGGATGGGAGGACGGGCGGACGGGAGGACGGGCGGACGGGAGGACGGGCGGACAGGAGGACGGGCGAAGGAAGGGCGGACGGGC
The DNA here is from genome assembly GCA_027943415.1 of Closterium sp. NIES-67. Classification (NCBI taxonomy): domain Eukaryota; kingdom Viridiplantae; phylum Streptophyta; class Zygnematophyceae; order Desmidiales; family Closteriaceae; genus Closterium; species Closterium sp. NIES-67. Next base: position 63,817 of record BQMB01001278.1, on the reverse strand, counting down.
GGACGGTCGGACAGGCGGACAGGAGGACTGGCGGACGGGCTGACGGGCGAACGGGCGGACGAAAGGACGGGCGGACGGGCGGACGGGAGAACGGGCGGACGGGAGGACGGGCGCACGGGCGGCGGGCGCACGGGCGGACGGGCGGATGGGCGGACGGGCGGACGGTCGGACGGTCGGACGGGCGGATGGGCGGATGGGCGGGTGGGAGGACGGGCGGACGGGCGGACGGTCGGACGGTCGGACGGGCGGACGGGAGGACGGGCGGACGGGCGGACCAGCGGACGGGCGGATGGACGGGCGGGGGGACTTGTGGACGGGAGGACAGTCGGACGGGCAGACGGTCGGACGGGCACACGGGGAGACAAGCGGATGGGCTGACGGGCGGACAGGCGGACGGGCGGACGCGGGCGGACGGTCGGAGGGGCAGACGGGCGCATGGGCGGACGGGCGGACGGTCGGACGGTCGGACAGGCGGACGGGCGGATGGGCGGACGGGCGGACAGGCGGACAAGATGACGGGCGGACGGGCGGACAAGAGGACGGGCGGACGGGCAGACAAGAGGACGGGGGGACGGGCTGACAGGCGGACGGGCGGATGGGCAGACGGTCGGATGGGAGGACGGGCAGACGGGCGGACGGTCGGACGGGCGGACGGGCGGACGGTCGGACGGGCGGACGGGAGGACGGGCGGACAGTCGGACGGGAGGACGGGCGGATGGGCGGACGGGCGGATGGGCGGATGGGCGGACGGGCGGATGGGAGGACGGGCGGACGGGAGGACGGGCGGACGGGCGAGGGAGGACGGGCCGACGGGCGGACGGGCGGACGGGCGGACGGTCGGACGGGCGGACGGTCGGACGGGAGGACGGGCGGACGGGAGCACGGGCGGACCGGGCGGATGGACGGATGGGCGGACGGGCGGATGGGCGGACGGGCGCGGGAGGACGGGCGGACGGGCGGACGGGCGGACGGGCGGACGGGCGGACGGGCGGACGGGCGGACGGTTGGACTGGCGGACAGTCGGATGGGCGGACGGGCGGACGGGCGGACGGGCGGACGGTCGGACGGTCGGATGGGCGGACGGGAGGACGGGCGGACCGGCAGACGGGCGGATGGGCGGATGGGGGGACGTGTGGACGGGAGGACAGTCGGACGGGCGGACGGCCCGACGGGCGGACGGGGGGACAAGCGGATGGGCGGACGTGCAGACGCGAGCGGACGGTCGGATGGGCGGATGGTCGGACGGGCGGACGGGCGGATGGGCGGACGGGCGGATGGGAGGACGGGCGGACGGGTGGACAAGAGGACGGGCGGACGGTCGGACGGGCTGACGGTCGGACGGGTGGACGGGCGGACGGGCGGATGGGCGGACGGCGGACGGGCGGACGGCGGACGGGCGGACGGGTGCACGGGCGGACGGTCGGACGAGCGGATGGGCGACCAGCGGATGGTCAGACGGGCGGACGGGCGGACTGGAGGACGGGCGGACGGGCGAACGGGCGGACGGTCAGACGGGCGGATGGGCGGACGGGCGGACGGGAGGACGGGCGGACGGGCGGACGGGCGGATGGGCGGACGGGGGGACGGGTGGACGGGTGGACGGTCGGTCGAGCGGACGGGGGAACGGGCGGATGGGCGGACGGGGGGACGTGTGGACGGGAGGACAGTCGGACGGGCGGACGGTCGGACGGGCGGACGGGGGAACAAGCGGATGGGCGGACGGGCGGATAGGCGGACACAGGCAGACGGTCATATGGGCGGACGGTCGGACGGGCGGATGGGCGGACGGGCGGATGGGAGGATGGGCGGACAAGAGGACGGGCGGATGGGCAGATGGTCGGACGGGCTGACGGTCGGACGGGCGGACAGGCGGACGGGCGGATGGGCGGATGGTCGGATGGGCGGACGGACGGATGGGCGGACGGGCGGACGGGAGGACGGGATGACGGGCGGACGGGCGCGGGAGGACGGGCCGACGGGCGGACGGGCCGACGGGCCGACGGGCGGACGGTTGGACGGGCGGACGGTCGGACGGGCGGACGGGAGGACGGGCGGACGGGCAGACGGGCGGACGGGCGGACGGGCGGACGGGAGGACGGGCGGACGGGCGGACGGGCGGACGGGCGGACGGTCGGATGGGCGGATGGGAGGACGGGAGGATGGGCGGACCGGCAGACGGGCGGATGGCGGACGGGGGGACGTGTGGACGGGAGGACAGTCGGACGGGCGGACGGTCCGACGGGCGGACGGGGGGACAAGCGGATGGGCGGACGTGCAGACGCGGGCGGACGGTCGGATGGGCAGATGGTCGGACGGGCGGACGGGCGGATGGGCGGACGGGCGGATGGGAGGACGGGCGGACGGGCGGACAAGAGGACGGGCGGACGGGCGGACGGTCGGACGGGCTGACGGTCGGACGGGTGGACGGGCGGACAGGCGGATGAGCGGACGGGCGGACGGCGGACGGGCGGACGGGCGGACGGGCGGACGGGCGGACGGTCGGACGAGCGGACGGGCAGACGGGCGACCAGCGGATGGTTGGACGGGCGGACGGACGGACGGGCGGACTGGAGGACGGGCGGACGGGCGAACGGGAGGACGGTCGGACGGTCGGATGGGCGGACGGGCGGACGGGAGGACGGGCGGACAGGAGGACGGGCGGACGGAAGGACGGGCGGACGGAAGGACGGGCGGACGGGAGGACGGGCGGACGGGCGGACGGGCGAACGGGCGGACGGTCGGACGGGCGGATTGGCGGACGGGCGGACTTGAGGACGGGCGGACGGGAGGACGGGCGGACGGGCGGACGGGCGGACGGGCGGATGGCCGGATGGGGGGACGGGCGGACGGGCGGACTTGAGGATGGGGGGAAGGGAGGACGGGCGAACGGGCGGACGGGCGGATGGGCGGACGGGGGGACGGTCGGACGGGCGGACGGTCGGACGGGCGGACGGGCGGACGGTCAGACGAGCGGACGGGGGAACGGGCGGATGGGCGGACGGGCGGACGGGAGGACGGGAGGACGGGCGGACGGGCGCGGGAGGACGGGCCGGCGGGCGGACGGGCCGACGGGCCGACGGGCGGACGGTCGGACGGGCGGACGGTCGGACGGGCGGACGGGAGGACGGGCGGACGGGCAGACGGGCGGACGGGCGGACGGGAGGACGGGCGGACGGGCGGACGGTCGGATGGGCGGATGGGAGGACGGGAGGATGGGCGGACCGGCAGACGGGCGGATGGCGGACGGGGGGACGTGTGGACGGGAGGACAGTCGGACGGGCGGACGGTCCGACGGGCGGACGGGGGGACAAGCGGATGGGCGGACGTGCAGACGCGGGCGGACGGTCGGATGGGCAGATGGTCGGACGGGCGGACGGGCGGATGGGCGGACGGGCGGATGGGAGGACGGGCGGACGGGCGGACAAGAGGACGGGCGGACGGGCGGACGGTCGGACGGGCTGACGGTCGGACGGGTGGACGGGCGGACGGGCGGACGAGCGGACGGGCGGACGGCGGACGGGCGGACGGGCGGACGGGCGGACGGGCGGACGGGCGGACGGTCGGACGAGCGGACGGGCAGACGGGCGACCAGCGGATGGTTGGACGGGCGGACGGACGGACGGGCGGACTGGAGGACGGGCGGACGGGCGAACGGGAGGACGGTCGGACGGGCGGATGCGCGGACGGGCGGACGGGAGGACGGGCGGACAGGAGGACGGGCGGACGGAAGGACGGGCGGACGGAAGGACGGGCGGACGGGAGGACGGGCGGACGGGCGGACGGGCGAACGGGCGGACGGTCGGACGGGCGGATGGGCGGACGGGCGGACTTGAGGACGGGCGGATGGGAGGACGGGCGGACGGGAGGACGGGCGGACGGGCGGACGGGCGGATGGGCGGATGGGGGGACGGGCGGACGGGCGGACTTGAGGACGGGGGGACGGGAGGACGGGCGAACGGGCGGACGGGCGGATGGGCGGACGGGGGGACGGTCGGACGGGCGGACGGTCGGACGGGCGGACGGGCGGACGGTCAGACGAGCGGACGGGGGAACGGGCGGATGGGCGGACGGGCGGACGTGCGGACGTGTGGACGGGAGGACAGTCGGACGGGCGGACGGTCGGACGGGCGGAAGGGGGGACAAGCGGATGGGCGGACGGGCGGATAGGCGGACGCAGGCAGACAATCAGATGGGCGGACGGTCGGACGGGCGGATGGGCGGACGGGCGGATGGGAGGACGTGAGACGGGCGGACAAGAGGACGGGCGGACGGGCAGACGGTCGGACGGGCTGACGGTCGGACAGGTGGACGGGCGGACCGGCGGACGGGCGGATGGGCGGACGGGCGGACTGGCGGACAAGAGGACGGGCGGATGGGGAGACGGTCGGACGGGCTGACGGTCGGACGGGTGGACGGGCGGACGAGCGGACGGGCGGACGGGCGGACGGCGGATCGGCGGACGGTCGGACGAGCGGACGGGCGGACGGGCGACCAGCGGATGGTCGGACGGGCGGACGGGCGGACAGGCGGACTGGAGGACGGGCGGATGGGCGAACGGGCAGACGGTCGGACGGGTGGATGGGCGGACGGGCGGACTGGAGGACGGGCGGACGGGAGGACGGGCGGACGGGCGGACGGGCGGATGGGCGGACGGGGGGACGGGCGAACGGGCGGACGGTCGGACGAGCGGACGGGGGAACAGGCGGATGGGCGGAAGGGGGGACGTGTGGACGGGAGGACAGTCGGACGGGCAGACGGTCGGACGGGCGGACGGGGGGACAAGCAGATGGGCGGACGGGCGGATAGGCGGACGTGGGCAGACGGTCGGATGGGCGGACGGTCGGACGGGCGGATGGGCGGACGGGCGGATGGGCGGACGGGCGGACGGGCGGATGGGCGGACGGGCGGATGGGCGGACGGTCGGACGGGCGGATGGGCGGACGGGCGGACGGTCGGACGGGCGGACGGGGGGACAAGCGGACGGGCGGACGGTCGGATGGGTGAACGGGCGGACGGGCGGACGGGCGGACGGGCGGACGCGGGCGGACGGTCAGATGGGCGGACGGTCGGACGGGCGGATGGGCGGACGGGTGGACGGGAGATGGGCGGACGGGCGGACGGGCTGACGGGAGGACGGTCGGACAGGCGGACGGGCAGACGGTCGGACGAGCGAACGGGCGGATGGTCCGACGAGCGGACGGGTGGACAAGAGGACGAGCGGACGGGCGGACAGGCGGACAGGCGGACGGGCGGACAGAAGGATGGTCGGACGGGCGGACGGGAGGACGGGCGGAGAGGTAGACATGGGCACAAGCCGAGCCACACCTGGCTCGGCTCGGCTCGGCTCGCCTTTAGGGCGAGCCGAGCCTTCTTTTTTGGTACCCGGCTCGACTCGAGCCGAGCCGGCTCGGCTCGACTCGAGCCGGCGGCTCGGCTCGGCTCGCGAACGTGAAATCAGGCGAGCCGGAGTCGAGCCGGCTCGAGCTGGCTCGATTTCGAGCCAGCCGGCTCGCGGCTAGGGAAAGGGGGGTTTCGCGACTGTCAAATTTTAGATCGACAACCCCCCCCCTGCCAATATTGTCTGCCAACCCTAACCTCACCCTGTCGCGCTAGTCTATCGACCTCAGCCAGCCATATTTAAACCGGCAGCTCCTCCTGATAGTTTTGTAAGATGTAGGAGCAGACGATCAGCTAAATAATATGGATTATCCCCTATACTAGAGACTCCAAACCCCGTGGCCCCAATTGAGAGCCCGCACAAGCCCCTCTGACGAGCCGAGCCGAGCCGGCTCGCCGGCGAGCCGGCCCCGGCTCGACCCCATTTTCACGAGCCGAGCCAGGGATCCTGAGGACCCGGCTCGAGGCGAGCCGAGCCGGCTCGACCGGCGAGCCGGCTCGGCTCGACCCCAAACGAGCCGAGCCGAGCCAGGCTCGGCTCATGCCCATGTCTAGCGGAGAGGCGGACGGGCGGACAAGAGGACGGGCGGACAGGCGGACGGGTGGACGGTCGGACGAGCGGACGGGCGGACGGTCGGAATGAGCTGAGAGAATCGGAGGCCTTTAGGTGCAATGATGGCAAGACGGTAGCACCAACACACCAGGTGGTCGGTGGTCTCACCAGGTGGTCGATGGTCTGCTGGGGGGAGATGCGAGCGAGGTAGAGGCTGATGCGCTTGGCCACACTGAAGTACGTCTCCAGCGCGCCCGTGATTTCGCCGCCAGCACTGTCACAGTCCTCCAACCCCTGCTCTCCATGGATGCACGCACGCACCCATGGCCCACAAAAACATGCCGGCACGGTACAAGATGCAGGCATGCAACAGTGCCAGGCATAGCGAAGAACACAAGATACAGCAGAGAGACCAACGTGAGAGAAGAGCAGAGCACAGCACACACACCATGTGAGCGGATGGAGGAAAGGAAAGAGGGAGAGAGGGAGGGAACGTACAGCAACCCAGGCAGAACTGAGGGGTGGTACAACGCTGCATGCATGCATAATGCACGCAAGGCGGAAAAAATTGCATGGCTACTCGACTCCTCCCTTTTTCTCCACCCTCCATCCCCTCCCCTCCTATCTCTCTTACTCCCATTGTCCCTTTCACAACCTCTTACCCCCCCCACACACCCCTCCCCTCTCCCTCATGCACCTTGGAGATGAGGAAGTTGATAACGGGGATTATGTCTCTCCTCTTGGCAGCCACGGTGGATCAGAGCTTTTCGATCTCGTCAAGGAACTGGTCGCCGTGCCTACCCTCTCTCTCCCACTTTCCCTTCCCCAGTACTCCCCCCTCCTCCCTCACTCCGTTCCATCCCCCTTCATCCCTACCAAGTTTTCCTCGCGTTTCTCTCATTCCTCCCTTCTTCCCCCCCACACACACCTCCCCTTAAGCCCACACTCGCCTCCCTGCCCACCCCCCTTGCGCGCACCTTGGAGATGAGGAAGTTGATAACGGGGATGATGTTTCTCCTCTTTGCAGCAACGGTGGACCAGAGCTTTTCAATCTCGTCGGGGAACTGGTCGCCGTGGCGCCACGTCACATAGTACAGCGACTTGAGCAGGCGCTCGCTCCACCCGCTGTCCCACAGCGCCGCAAAGTTGAGGTTCTCGATCCACGGCGCCATGCACGTCAGCACCTGGGGGGTTGAGGTGACGAGGAGAGAAGGAAAGGATGGAAATCGAGGGATGAGGCCCCTCAAAAGTTCTCGATCCATAGCACCATGCACGTCAGCACCTGGGAGAAAGGGGATGGACGGGCCACACACGGTGATGAAGGCAACATTGTCATTGGAGGGGCCACTTGAGGCGACAAAGGAGCTGAGGCTCTCGATCCACGGCACCATGCACGTCAGCACCACCTGTGGGGGGTTCAACGTGAAGGGGAGAGAAAGGAAGGAGAATTGGCGTCGCCTCACGGAGTTCTCTATCCATCGAGCCATGCATGTCAGCAGCAGCAGCACGAACGATCCCCTCTCGCACAGCAGCTCATTCCGAAGCGTCTCGAAACCGCACGCACGCACGCCTGGTGCTGTGCGAAGCACAAGGGGGCAAATACCACTCAAACCGCAGGCATGCACCTGGTGCTGCGCGATGAAGTTAAGCACATGTAGCCTAAGGAACACCGAGTTCCGAAACTGGGTTCCATCACCATTATACGCCAGTTCCGTTTGTGCATGGAACCCCGAGTTTCGAAACTTGGATAGGCAATCTGTCCGCCGACGGAACTTCGAGTTCCAAAACTCAAAGTTCCAACGTTCAAACGTTTCAACGACATGCGAAAACCCCCCATGCGAAATGACCACGTTCCCAACTTCACATGTTTCGCTTTTCTCGCGGGAGTTGCATATACTTTTCGCTCGGAACTGGAGGGAGAATGTCGAACGGACATCCAGAGCTCCGTTCGAGACCAGCGTCCGGACAGCTGTAGAACCTCGAGTTCCAAAACTCGTGAATCCTTCGCGAGATTGTTGGTGAAGACGCATGCGAGTAATGCCGAAAATTGGAACTTTTTTTCCCACGGACTGAACTCAGTTCCCAAACCGTAGGCTACACGCCCTAACGGCGCTGCACGATCTCCTCGCACAGCAGCTCGTTCTGAGGCACGTTGAAAAGAAAAGGCCACGCACCTGGTGTGAGGCATGTATGGGAACCACCTGGTCGCACCTGGTGCTGAACGATGATGTTAACCGCGTCCAGCTGGCGCTGTATGGTTTCCTCGAGGAGTCTCAAAACCACGCACCCAGTGTTGTGCAAAAGGGCAGTAGCAACCCCAAACCCAACCTCACGCACGCACGCACCTGATGCTGAGCGATGATGTTAACCGCGTCCAGCTGGCGCTGCATGATCTCCTCGCACAGCAGCTCGCTCATCTCAGGGTGCTCGTGCGCCAGCTTGGCCGACAGCTGGAACTGGAACTGCTGGTAGCTGTCGGGCAGCGACCCCACCACGGCCGCGCGGTACCGCCCTGCGGAGGACGAGTACGAGGACGTGTAGTCGGCCCAGTCGCGCATGGACATGGTCTCCAGCATCTGCAGGGCGTCGTCTCGGATGCTGCGACAGGGGTCCACAACCTGAGGGAGTGGTGGTGCAAGGGGGATGGGAGTGGTGGTGCAGAGGGGAGCAGGAAGTACGGACGGACAAGACGAGACAGGTCGAGGCAACTTCTGGGGCGCATTGTGAATTGAGTGCTGAGTGACGCATGAGCCGCATCAAGAGTGATGCCAGCCAATGTGGACGAGGAGTAGGAGGAGGAGTAGGAAGAGTAGGAGGAGTAGGAGGATGTGTAGTCAGCCCAGTTGCGCATGGACATGGTCTCCTGCATCTGCAGGGCGTCGTCTCGGATGCTACGACACGGCACGGGTCCACCACCTGGTAGCAAGCGGAAAACAAGAGCGACCCAGGGAGAACAAGAGCGACCCAGTAGGGGAAACGGGAGTTGAGGAGGACGAGGAGGGGTGTGTGCGAAAGAAATGTAAGCCAGGCCTCACCTCAACTAGAAGAAAAACGTATGCCTATTGTTACATTATTATGAAGGGTTTATGATAATTATACGGCACCTTGTAGAGGATGAGCGAGAGCAGGCGGTGCAGCTCGCACTGCGGACACTCCTCCCTCATGTACACCTCTGCCAGCACCGTGAAGTACCCGTTGGCCAGCTCCGAATCCGAGTTGTAGCACTGCAAGGAGGGGGGGGGGGGGGGTTAGAGGGCAGAGGGCACGCATGGTGGCAAGGCGCGCAAGGAGGGCGCGCATGGTGGCAAGGAGTGCATGGTGGGCACGCATGCTGGGCACGCATGCTGGGCATATCGCAGCAAGAGTACTGGTCAGCAGCAGGTCCAGGCCCAACAGAAATGACTGGTTGAGAAAGCGTGATGAGCAGCAGCACCTGATCGATGATAGCGGGCACAATATCGGGGTTGGTCTTGAGCAGGTTCAGCAGCGCCTCCCTCCCCAGCATGGACCGCCACGACGGCGACCCAAACAAGCTCCGCCACTCCCTGCTGCCCACGCCCTTCCCATGCCCCCCCTCCCCCCCTTTCCTCCTGTTAAACACATCCCGAGGCGACCCACCCATGCCCATGCCCATGCCCATCATCCCCATCCCCATGCCCATGCCCATACCCATCCCCATCCCCATGCCCATGCCCATGCCCATGCCGCCCATGCCGGCTGCTGCCTGTCCGGTGCTGGCAGCAGACTCCATGAGTGATCGGATCCACGTGACGGCCTTGCCGGACATCTTTCTCAGGCCCTCGTCAAAGCACGGCCCGTGGAGCAGCGCTGCCAGCGCCTGCATGGCCATGCCCTGGTAGAGTAGGGTAGCGGAAAGGGGGGGAAGAGATAGATGATGGATCCATGTCACGGGCTGGCCGGACATCTTTCTCAACCCCTCGTCGAAGCACGGCCTGTGCAGCAGCGCTGCCAGCGCCTGCATGGCCGTACCCTGTGAGGGATCAAGGAGGGGAGGGAGGGGGGGGGGGGGGGGGGGGGGGGAAGAATTGGTGGAGTGAGAAGAGCTATCAGGGCCTGCATGGCCGTGTCCTTTCAGGAATCAGCGGGGGAGATGCAGGGAATTGAGAAGCGATTCCAGGGCACGTATGGCCATACAGCCCAACCCCAGGCTGCTAAGAAAGAATGCCTCAATCAACTCATCTCCCATCACATCACATCACATCACATCCCGTCACATCCCACCACATCCCACTCACATGGATGGCGTCCGCCTGCTCATTAAGCTCCTTCTCCACAGCGGCTCTCTCCGCCGCATCCTTGGTCCGTGCCATGGCCACCGCCTTGGTCCGTTCCACCTCCCTTCGGTACTCACTCGTCATACTCTCCAACCCCCCGGCCTCATCGCACCACGACGCCATCAGGTCAAACAGCTGCCGCCGCAACTTCACGTCAAACCTCTTCGACGCGCACCCGTTGAGCTCGATCGACAGGCAGCGGACGACGGAGCAGAGCGCAAAGCGCAGCGGCTGCGCGTCGAGGAAGGCGTCGCCGGTCTCCTTGGAGACGTGCTGCGAGGTGCTGTCCATGAACTTGAGGAACAGCTGCCGCAGCCACGGCCGCTGCGGCAGCACGCCCGGCCACAGGTTCTCCGCCACCAGGCGGTACACCTGAGCCATGAACACACGCATGTCCTCCTTGCGGACCTTTTGGTTCTGCACACAGAAAGAAATAGAGAGAGAGAGAGAGCGGGGGGGGAGGAGGGGAGGAGGGGCAGTTGCGATGGACGGAAAGGGTTTCATAGGTTCTTCGGCCTCGAGGCGGTACACCTGCACCATGAACCCACCCCACGCATGTCCTCCTTGCACACCTTCTGGTTCTGCAGGGTTAAGGGAGGGGAGAGGGGGTCGGAGGGGCAGTTGGGATACACAGGAAGGGTTCACATGCTCTCGGCCTCGAGGTGGTAGACCTGCACTGTGAACACGCACGTATCCTAATTGTGCACCTTCTGGTTCTGCACACAGGAGGGGGGGAGAGAGAGGGGAGAGGGAGAAGGGGAGGAGGGAGGAGAGATGGCAGATGTGGTCATGGAATAGCTGAGAAGAAAGGTGCACGCTCAAGTTATGATGACATGGAGAATAGGTGTGAATGATCCTGATGGGAAGAGGACTCACCTTCCACTTGCGCTGCTCTATCTCTGCCAGCAGCTTCTCCACCCACCCACGTCATAAGCTCCCCTAGTTAGAAGCCCCTGAGCGCTGTCCAGAGATAGTCTCCCTTCCAATGGCAAACAGCTCACTCACTCACCTTCCACTTGTGCTGCTCGATCTCCGCCAGCAGCTCCTCCACCCACGTCATGAGCTCCCCTAGTTAGAAGTCCCTGAGAGCTGTCCAGAGACAGTCACCCTGCCAATGGCCAAGCGCTGGCTCACTCACCTTCCACTTGCGCTGCTCTATCTCCGCCAGCAGCTCCTCAACCCACATCATGAGCTCTGTCAGCATCGCCTCACAGATGCCCGCATGCGCATGGCCCAGCGCCACTGTCGCCGCATACTAAGGGATGCAGGAGATGGGATAATGGGGGGGAAGGAGGGAGGGGGAAAGGGAGGGGCAAGGGGGGGGCAAAGGGGGGGCAAGGGGGGAAAGGTTGAACAGAGCGGAGAGAGGAAAGGGAGCTGAAGAACGGGAAGCAAGGTAGGCGAACCAGCAAGCAACCACAAGCTCAGCTCTCCATGGTGCTAGACGAAAAGTGTGAATCTGCCTTTACCGTATTAATCAGATCTTTGGTAACGTGTTTGACTATTCAAAGTGCAAGACCCTTCATGCACCCCCCACTCACCACAGCAGACCCACCCACTCCACTCACCACAGCAGACCCACCCACTCCACTCACCACAGCAGACTCTGCCCCCGATCGCGCCATGGGCAGCACGAGGCGCACGAGCTCCTTGATGCTCTGCTCGCCGCCGTCAGGCGCATCCTCCGGTGGGCACGCGCACGCAAACATGGCGTACAGCTGCCACTGCTCCAGCTTCGTGTCGCCGTCCCCCCCTGACCCGGCCTTATCTTGCCTCCCGGACGTGTCTGCTGGGGATAGCGGGGTCATTCGAGCCACCACTTCCAACCTGGGGGGGGTGAGGAGGATGAGAGGGATTGAGGACAGAAGGAAGAGGGGGAAGTGGAGTGAGAATCTAACCTGCCTGCACCCAGCCATCTCCTCCCTGCCTGGCGCCGAGCCAGCTCGGGATAGCGGGGTCATTCGAGTTATCACTTCCAACCTGGGTGTGAAGGGGAGAAGGGGGCCAGGCCCGGGGATGGGTATTGAGAGTTCTGCGCCATAACGGGGTCACCCATGCTGATAAAGCAGTTAGATTCCTACCCTACCAACCCCCCTCGCCTCTCCTCACTCCCTCATCCCCAAGCACACACACATGGAGTCATCTCCAGGCTCCAATCGCACACACTCACTCTCTCACTCACCCCAGATCCCACCCATTCACCTGGCTCCCTGCATGGAGGAGGGGCAGAGCTCAGCGCAGTACTTGACGAGCTCGCTCAGGCAGCGCCCCCAGCACTGAGAAGACAACCACATTCCCCCCGTCCCTTCCCTCCTATATTACTCCCTTCCCCTCTCACTCACCTTCCATCTCTTCTCTCCACTCTCCCTCACACCAGTCACACAAACCTAACGCCTTGAACCACAAACATCAACAGACTACACCTCCCAGCCCCCCAATGGAGCCCTAAACCCTACCCCTTTCAAACCTTAACCCCCAGATCCCACCCATTCACCTGGCGCCCTGCACGGAGGAGGGGCAGAGCTCGGCGCAGTACTTGACAAGCTCGCTCAGGCAGCACGGACCACACACACCTACAGCTCCCAACCCCCCATTCCAGCCCCCGACCTTGAACCCTCTACCCCCAGTCCCACCCACCTGGCGCCCTGCACGGAGGAGGGGCAGAGCTCGGCGCAGTACTTGACGAGCTCGCTGAGGCAGCGCCCCCAGCGCGCCTGGTCGGCGCCCTCCAGGATGTGCTGCAGCGACACGTCCTGCAGCGCGTCTGCATCGCTCTCCGGCTGTAGCTCGTGCCACTTGCCGTTGTCCCAGTAGCACTTGCCCACCACCTCCTCCTGGGAAGGGGGTGGGGAGGAGATGAGCATACGTGTCAATATTTGAGGCACCTCAAACCAGCTCGTGCCATTTGCCATTGTCCCAGTAGCACTTGCCCACCACCTCCTCCCAGGGGGGGGAAGGGGGGGAAGGGAGGGAAGGGGTTGAGCGGAGAGAAGGAGAAGAGGGGAGGCAGGGTTGCGTGGAGGGGAGGAGAGGGAAGAGTTGGGAGGAAGGGGAGGCAGAGGTTTTGCATACAGCCTACAGAACGAGTCTCAAGTGTTTTGTTTGTAGAGAGCACATCCCAGATCTTAAACAAAAATCTGCAACATACAGGCCTGTATCGTTAGCGTGATGACAACCCCCCCCTGCTCACCCACTCACCCCAGTCTCCTCCATGATGTCGTTCATGTACGTGGTGGGCGGGTCCTCCTCCATCTGCTGCTCGCCCCCCGCCCAGTCTAGTTCCAACCAAGGCACCTCAAAACTAAACACCCCACCTGTTCACTCCCCCCAGTCTCCTCTCTATCTTTCTCACCATTTTGTCTGCACACATCAAACATCTCCCTAGTCTCCTCTACCCCTCTCCCTTCTTGAAGCGCCTCAAACTCACCCCAGTCTCCTCCATGATGTCGATAATGTACGTGGTGGGCGGGTCCTCCTCCATCTGCTGCTCGCCCCCCGCAGCAAACAGCCGCGCCAGGTCCCTCTGCAGCGCCCGCACATTCCTCAGCAGCTCCAGCGCCGTCCGCCGGATCTTATTATCCGCAGAGCACAGGAAAATCAGCCCCACAGCGTCCATACCCGACGGGTCGAACCTGAGCCCATCATCCCCCCCGTGTGCCGCCAGCACCTGCCGGGTCCGCGCCAGCAAATCCGCCCCTCCGCCTCCCCCCGGCCCCCCTGCTCCCCCTGCGCCCCCCCCAGCAAGCGGGCCGGCGCTCCCCCCATGCCCGGACGCAGCAGCGGAAGAAGAAGCTTCGTACGCGAGGCAAATACGCCAGGCGTTGAGCAGCTGAACAAGGCAGACGAGGGACGAGTGGATGAGGTGCGGGTACTCGTCCGGGATCTTGAGGATGAAGTTTGCCATGCCGCGGAGAATGGGGAAGCGGCACTGCGGAAGGTCGCGCACAGTGCGGAAGAGCACTTGCACAGCCTCGTCGCGCACGTGCGGGTCGATGGAGATGGCGTACACGGGGATGATCTCGGTCATCTTATCGTTGCGCCACTGCTCCGGGATGAGGTGCGGCATGCAGCGGAGGGCCCACTTGAACACCTGCCAGCTCTGCACCTTGTCCTTGGACATCATGTCTGGTGGGGAGGGGGAGGAGGACGAACGGACAGACGGACGGACGGACGGATTGACATGGGGAGAGGGGGGTATATTGAGAAAGGGAGGGCCAGGGAAGTGGGAAGGAGGGAAGGCAGCGGAGCGCCCACTTGAACACCTTTCAGCTCTGCACCTTGTCCTTAACATTGTATCTGGGAGGGAGAGAGAGAGGGGGGGGAGCGAGATAGACACGGGGGAGAGGAAGGTGTGCAGCGTGGGGGAAGAAGCAAGGAAACAGGCGCTATTTATTGCCAAGAGGCTGAAACGCATGCCGACACCGAGGCTTATTCAACCAGATTCGTCCCGTCCCATGGGTGTGCGGTGGTGTGCGCGCGGCGCATGTACCGATGGTGGTCTTGGGCGTGATGAGCAGCAGCGACCCAAACGCCGCGTGGCACTGCTTGATGATGGCCCCCAGCGCAGCGCGCACACGAGGCATGTGTGGGGCCATCACCGCCGTCTCTGCAGGCCCCACGCCCAGCCTCCCATAGTCCACCGACCCAAACCGCGCACTCAGGTGCGCTGCATGCCCCGAGCCCACCCCCTGCTGCCTCTGCTGCTGCTGCAGCTGCTGCTGCTTCTGCTGCTGCTGCATGAGCATCTGCTGCTGCTGCGACATCGGGGGAGCAGGCAGCCCAGGGGGGAGGCCCCCCCCTCCCCCTCCCCCTCCACCTGCCCCAAAGAATGGCACGTGGGGCGCCTGGCGGGTGGTTCCCAGGGGTTTGGCGGAGCCAGCGAGCGCAGAGGACTTGCGGTCGGGAGCCATGAGCGAGGCCGCGCTGGACTGGTGCAGGGCGTTCTCCACCACTGCTAGCAGCGCCCGCAGGCCCACCACCTGGGGCAGGGGGGGGGTGTGGGGGAGGGGGGGGGAGCAAGCGAGAAGGGAGGAGAGGGAAAGGGCAAGCGACGGTAGTTTAATTAAAAAAACCTCATATGTTTGCTGCCAGCATGCGGGGAGCAAGTCCATCAGCGAGCTATCCCTCTGGCCCCCTCTCTTCCCCCCCCTTAACTCACCCCTGCCTGCATACCTTGGCCTCGCCCAGCCCCTCCGTTTAAAGCAGCTCGATGACCATGTGGTAGTTCATGGCGAACTCCAGGTCAATACCTACCAACAGGCCCCCCATCCCCTGCACCTGAACGCAACACATACCTCGGCCCATTCTTTCCCACCTTGGCCTCGCCCAGCCCCTCCGTTTTAAGCAGCTCGATGACCATGTGGTTCATGGCGAACTCAAGGTCGGTGGCGGCGACGGTGACGCACAGGTCCACGAGCCGGTCGTGCTGCATGTCCTGCGACAGCACGCCCTTCTTCAGAGACGTCATCAGCTGCTTCGTTATGCCCTGAGAAGGAAGGGGAAGGGGGGGTGGCAATGGGTGAAATGAATGCCTTCAGCAGAAAAAACAGGAGGAGAGCCGCGAGGAGGAGAGGACGGATCGCATGTGGGCGAGCGTGTGAGCATGTGAGCATGCGTTACCTCGAGCTTCTCCCAGACGCGGCTCTTGGGTTGGCCATCAGCGTACACACTGAGGTAGAAGTGCACGAGGCGGTGCAGGCAGTCCAGCGCCACTGCCCGGTAGCTCTTCTCCTGGGACCAGGCACACAGGGGAGGGGACGCAGGGGATTGGGCAGCGGGGGTTGGGCAGAGGGGGTTGGACAGAGGGGGTTGGGCAAAGTGGAGGGGGAGACGGAACGACGGGAGGTGCAGGCTGAGGGAGGGGATTCACAGGGATGGAGGAGGTAGAAAGGGGAAGGGGAATGCGTAGGGAGGCAGTGAGGAGGTGAAAACGGCATGGACAAAAAAGGCGGAACAATGGAGAAAAAAAAAGCAAGAAAAACGTGCGGCCAGTTCGGCCAGTTCTGAATTCGGCCAGGGGAAGAAGAGCATGAGCGTGTTTGTCGGAGGTTACCCTGAGGTGTTTGTAGAGCATTTCAACGAAGCTGTTGAAGAGAGAGTCGAACGAGTGCTGGTCCCCCAGACACAGCAGCAGCGTGTTCAGGGGATACGCCACCTGAGGAAACAAACACAAACCCACACACGCACGCACGCACCGATGAAATAGGGAAGTGGCAGGAGCACGAGGTAAAGCAGAAAGAGCACAAGGAGGAGGGTGACTAAGGAACAACAAAGTGGCGCTAGTAGCTCATGCCAAGACTTCTCACAGGTCACGCCTCACACCACGCCTCACACCACGTCTCACACCATACCACAGGGACAGCGTCGACTGCGGCGCCACCCACCACAGCTTTATCTGACTGGTGTCTCAAATAGCTAATAACCCTCGCTCTAAACCCTCCCCCCCGCCCACCCGCCTCTCCCCACCTGGATGTGCCTCGACTGTTTGTCCATCCATAGCAACAGAGTCGACTGCGGCGCCACCCACCCCGACAGCTGCCCCCTCAGAGGAGCCTCGAAACTAATGTCCCATGACATAATTCCCATCTGCCCACCTGGATGTGCCTCGACTGCTTGTCCATCTGCAGGGACAGAGCCGACTGCGGCGCCAACCACCCACACAGGAAGCTAGATCAGATGTGTCTCACAACTAACAATACCCCATGGCTCTATTCCCTTCCCCACCACCCCTCTCCCCCCACCTGGATGTGCCTCGATTGTTTGTCCATCTGCAGCGACAGTGTCGACTGTGGCGCCACCCACCCCGACAGCTGCCCCCTCAGATACAGCACCGCCGAATTCCACGCCGTCAGTGCATCAGCCGCCGCTGCAGCCGCAGCCGCAGCCGCAGCATTCCCCCCTCCCCCCACTCCGCCCGCCCCCCCGGGCCCCCCACCCATGGCCCCGGCGGCGAAGTGTTTGAGAGGGGGCCAGCGGGCACGGGGGTTTTCGGTGAGCGGGGCCAGGATCGACGTGAGCATGGCGCAGAGTGCGTGCTGCAGCTCGGTTTTCTTCTTGGAGGGCGCTCGGCTCAGAGGGTTGGCTTTGAGCAGGAAGTTGCGCGACGCCATGACCGATGCTGGGGTGGACATCTGGTGGGGAAGGGGAAGCGGGGGTGGGGGCATATAAAAGCGTGGAGCACAGACGGTTGGGCTGTTAGGACTCACCTCTATGCGTGCCCGCATGCTATCCATGTACCCTGCATCTACCTAATACAAAGGACTGATTGACAGTTGGACCTCTGAGGGCTGGCTGGCCTTGAGCAGGAGGTTGCGTTGCGCGACGTTGTGACCGATGCCGGGGTGGACACCTGGGTGGGGAGAGAGATCGGGGGCTTGTGCATGAAAGAACCAGCGCCTGAGAGGGTTGGCCCCTGAGAGGGTTTGCAATGAGCAGGAGATTGGCGGGCGTCTTGACTGATGCTAGAGTGGACATCCGGTTGGGAGGGGGAAGCGGGCCCCAGGCGCAGGAAAGGTGCTCCCCTCAACCTTCTCAAAAACTCCCGCAACACCCCTCAAGCCTCGCACGCAACCTCCTCTCCTTCCGACAGCCAGGCAACCTACCTACAAGAGCATGAATCCTCCTCTTGCCCTCCTCGTCCAAAGGCCCCCCAATCAGCCCACTAAGACAGACTCACACAAATGTGCATGCCGTGCACGTGCACGACAGTGGGCAGCTCTCCAGACATGTCCCTCAACCCCTCCTCCCTTGACTGGCCCGGCCTTGTCAAATCGCATGCCTCCCCCCTCCCTCCCTCCCTCCCTCCCTCCCTCCCTCCTCCCCTCAGACTCACATCGAGGCGGATAAAGCGCATGCCGTGCACGACGCTGAGCAGCTCGTTCCTGTTGGATGTGGCATCATAGCGCCGCACGCTGAACTCCATGGCCAGCGAGCGCTCGCTGCCGCGAGCAAAGAGGTCCACCACCGGCACCAGGCGCAGGCTGCCTGTGGCTGACAGGCCCTCCAGGCGCATGGGCTGCTCCATGGCGCGCGTGTCCAGCTCCACAAAGAAACGAGCGGTTATGCTGTCAAAGCTGCGGGGCGGGAGGGGAGAGGGGGACAAGAGGAAGAGGGGAGGAGCAGAGGGAGGGGAGGAGTGGTGAGGGGGAGAACGGGGGGAAGGGACAGGAGGAAGGATGAGAGCGAGACGCCGGTTGGGGGCGGGGGGAGGAGGGAAAGGGGAATGGAAGGGGGTAGCCCTCCATAGCTTGCGTGTCCAGCTCCACAAAGAAACACGCCGTTATCCTGTCAAAGCTGAAGGTGGGGGGGGTGGGGGAGGGGGGAGGAAGAGGTGGGAGGAAAGGGGAGGAATGGCCAGGTAAGAGGGGGAGAGGGATATATCATAGCGTCCAACAAGCCCAGCATAACGTGGTAAGGCACACAGCAGCAGCATTGGAGCACACCAGGCCAGATTTCCAGCCAAACTATAGCGGAATACAGCGGTTCTTTCTGATATTTCCCCCAGGGACAAGCACCGCTTGACTGAGAGCACGAACCGCTTGACTGAGAGCACGCACCGCTTGACTGAGAGCACGCACCACTTGACTGAGAGCATGCAGCGCTTGACTGAGAGCACGCAGCGCTTGACTGAGAGCACGCACCGCTTGACTGAGAGCACACACCGCTTGACTGAGAGCACGCACCGCTTGACTGAGAGCACGCACCGCTTGACTGAGAGCACGCACCGCTTGACTGAGAGCACGCCAGCAAGGTCCGCCACATAGTCCAGCAGCTTGCCTCGGAGCTCCACCAGACCGGGGAACTCCGACTGCGGGATGAGCCTGGGTGCCAGGATGAGTGAGTGAGGCGACGGGAGAGGAAACCCGGGGAACAAGATATGACAAAGCACAGCAGGCAGGATGTGTGTGAGGGGATAGTGAACGAAAGACAGATGGTGGGGGAAGCAGCCTGGCTGGATAGGGAGGCGAGGATGAGAACCACAGATGATTAAAGATGTAGCTCATATGCATAGCAAGCGGCATAAGATGAGGGAGAGCCAGAGATTCATGCCTTGAAACGGGGTGGTTTGGAGGGGAAGGATGGATGCGTGGATGGGATGGGACAGGACAGATGCATGTGCAGAAGAAAAGAAACGCAAGGGTGCATGCGGCGATTGATGGCCGTACCCGAACCGTACCTCTCTGCGTGCACGAACCAGTCGAACATGAAGTCCTCCAGCCCGCTCCATAGCTCCTCTGGGGAAAGGGAGAGCAGAGGAAGGGGGGAATGGAGAGCAGAGGCAGCAAGGCAGCGAGGCAGCGACGCAGAGGAAAGCGGGGAGCGGAGAAGCGATAGAGGAGCAAGAGGAAAAGGGGTAGAGAAACCGGGATAAAGGGAAGGGCAGGAGTCAGAAGAAAGGTGCACAGGGAGAAGACGGGCTGGGAAGGGGAGAATAGGGAGGAACCGTGGGTGAGGTCAGGGATGGGAACTGGGTGAGTGGTGGGGTTTGCAAAGGGGGGAGTAACCAGGGATGGGAAGAGGGGTCTATTTTTGAGGCGCCTCAAAAATAGACTCCTCACCGTGGGTGAGGTCAGGGATGGGAACTGGGTGAGTCAGTGGTGGGGTTTGCAAAGGGGGGAGTAACCAGGGATGGGAAGAGGGGGAGGAGGAGGTGCAGGGGATGCAGGATGGTGGGTGATATGGAGACCTTCTGGTGGACGGTGAGGAAAAGGCACGAGTCGACTAGGGGCCCGAACCAATGGCAGCAGCACAAAGGGAGCGTGGCATGGGAAAGGGAGTGTGGCATGGGAAAGGGAGCGTGGCATGGGAAAGGGAGTGTGGCAGTGGCAGGCACAGCCGCACAGCTGGTTATTTGAACGGGTGCAGGGTGGGAGACGGTGTGACATTTGACAGGGTGTAACACTAGACAGGGTGTGACACTAGACAGGGTGTGACAATAGACAGGGTGTGACAATAGACAGGCAGGGTGGCATGAAAGAGGGAGTGCATGTGAGTGTGACCTGTGAGGCCGTCAGCAGGGCAGCAGTCAACGAAGCGGACAGCAGCGGAGATGAACACACACTCCACCAACAGCTGTGACGGGGGGGATGGGGCGCCATGGGATGGGATGGGATGGGATGGGATGGGATGGGATGGGATGGGATGGGATGAAATTGATGGGATGAGGGATCACGTGGGGCAGGCAAGAGGCAGGATGGGGTAGATGGTGAGGGTGGAGCAGTGCTGGTAAGGCCCCACAAGAGCACACTGCACGCCTCCTTGGATTCCAGCATGCTACACCATGCTCCATGGACCACCAGCAAGGAAACCCATGCGTGACAAGTCTATTTTTGAGGCGCCTCAAAAATAGGCCCCGCAAGAGCACACTGCACGCCTCCTTGAATTCCAGCGTGCTGCGCCATGCTCCATGGACCACCAGCAAGGCAAGTCAAGCAGCAGCGGCAGCTCGCACAGGAGAGAGTAAGGCATGTTTGGGAACTGACTCAAGATGGGCCGGCAGCAGCACAGGAGCCCTGCTACTACTTTCCAATACAGCATGTGTGTGTGTGTGGCATGTTGCATTGCATGTACCTTGCGTTGCAGCATGTGCATCCCTTGGCCTGGTCCGAACTTGGCATCATCCATCAGCTTCGGTGACTCCCTGCATGAAAGAGCACAGCACAGCACCGCGCAGCACAGCACAGCACAGCACAGCACAGCACAACACAGCACCCCGCAGCACAGCACAGCACAGCACAGCACAGCACAGCACAGCACAGCACAGCACAGCACAGCACCGCGCAGCACAGCACATCAGACGCTAAGAAACGCATGACACGCCAATCCCATACACAAAGAGTTCAACCCACTCGCCCCACCAGCCCCTCCCCCAGTGTGCCCAGCAGCAGGAGTAGGCCGAGGCATGTGTGAGCAGCCCGTCTTCCATCTCCCGTCGACTTTTCCAAACCTTCCCTACATCTATCCCTTCCCTTCCCTCAATTCATTACCATCCCCACTCCCCCTCTCCTTCCCCCCCCGTCTCACCCTTCGCGCCACTTGAGCAGCGCGTCCAGCAGCGGGCGGGGCATGTGAGCTGCCACCATGGCCAGCGAGTCGAGCACCTTCTCGTACGCGCCGTCCTCCAGGTTCAGACCCTGCCCGTCCTGCCAAGAGAGGGGGGGGGGAGGGGAGAGAGGGGGGAGGGTTGATGGTGAGAGGAACAAAGGGGTTGCAAACCCAAGTTAGACGAATAAGGCACGCACAACACAATCCTGCCATGGACAGCCAGTGGAGCACCTTCTCGCACGCCCCGCCCTCCAGCCTCAGCTTCCGACCCTGCCCGTCCTGGCGGGGAGGGTTAGGAGGCGAGTGATGAGAAGAACAAATGGGCTATTTAACAGTAAGCCGGCTTTAAAACCACCCACGCGCAATATTTCCACCATGGCTGAGGATTGGGAAGAAAGCGTGTGAAGACGGAGCAAAGTGAGAGTGGTGGAAAAGATATAAGAGGCGCCATTGCTCCAGCGCCCCCCATTACAGCCCAGATTACCTCTCATCACGGCCTGTCTAAGTCGCGCCTCGCATCCCCCCCCCCTCCCTTCTCTCCACCCTAGCATGCATTTCCGCCTCCGCCTCGCCCCTCTCCACCTAACACCCTTCCCCCGCCTACCTGCACAGCCGCCTCTATCCGCGCGCGCGCCAGCGGAACGAACCGCTGCAGGAGCGCCTCCACTATGTGCTCGGATGGCGGACGGCCCCCGCGCATGCCCGCTCCGCCCCCCGGCTGCCCGAATCCCCCCCCTAGCATTGTCATTAGGTCATTGTGGTTAGGGTCGTATAAATGGTCGTTATTCTGTGCGTACATCATCTTCTGCTGCTGCTGCTGCTGCTCCAGCTGCTGCTGCTGCTGCTGTTGCTGCTGCTGCTGTTGTTGTTGTTGCTGCTGCTGCTGTTGCTGCTGTAGGTCCATCATTGTTGCAAGATAACTTTATATTTCTCACAGAAGCAAGCTGATTGCGACTGATGCTGCAGTTTCGACCACGGTGGTTGCGATTGCGGCTGCGGTTGCGGCTGGGGCTGCGGCTGCAGTTGCGGTTCGGGCTGCTGCAAGCACTAACGCGGCAGCTTCTGCTGTGGCCACGCACGAGCCGCCGTCGAGCGCATTTCTAGGGATGGGATCGCAAATCTAACGGCGGCCGCGTCGGGGAGAAAGCCATGACGGAAACCAGCGGAGGTTTGAGCTCCAAGTCCCAACCCAACAGCTCGAATTCCTGTCAGATGACCTAATGTGATACGCCTCGCTCCTAATAATATCAAATGTCCTAACAGTGGAGTTTATCAAATTTTGGAGAGAACTGACACCCAAAATGCGGGTCTATAAAATCTAGAGATAAGCGGTGACGTACGACACTCTTCTGGACCGAGACAACTGATACGCCTTGCTGCGTGGGGTACGACTAACCAGCCATGGGGACGACTGCGAGGTAGTGGTCGGGGAGGAGGTCGTGAAAGTTGGTCAGCATAAATGAAGGGTAAACGTGGTGTAGAATGCAACTCTGAACTCAGAAACTATTGATTACCTAGAATACTACTTTAAATCACTCGAATTATTTTATCCGAAGTGGTTATTTGCATTATTCTCGATTATCACAAGTGTATGTGTTATCTATGTTAGCTGTTGCGTGCACAGAGTGTTCACAGTATTTCGGCGAATCCTCTAGTGCTTCAAGAACATTTGCTTTTAGAAAGAAATGGTTCCTTTATAGAACATTCACGTTTTAGCTAGACCCGCGCCTCGCTCGGAGGACCTCGCGAGTGCTCGCCTATAAATTGTGTTGTTCCTTGGGATTGTCATGCAATATTCATTCTATAGTTCACATTCTCTTTCGCACTACGCATAGTGCATTCGATCCTGTAACACCGAGTGTCGCGAGAGCGCAGTGCAGTGATTTCCGCGTCCATGGCCTGTCAGAAACCCAGCCACTAACCACTGGGTTAAAAGGGCTTGTTGAATAGCGGGTAAGTGCGCCCACAGCCCCCTTGGCTCTGCACCTGTGGCCCTTCCCCGAGGATCTCAAGGGCAACCCCAGCGGGTCACTCAACATGGTCTTGCGCCATTCGGCGCGATGAGGTCCGATGAGAGCCTGTTATGGTGTCTTGGGCTCGATCACGAAGGGGCTCTTGTGGACTGCTCCATGAAGGCCGAGAATGTGGAGGCCAGAGAACCGGAGGTTGCGGTGCCCATCGTCAGTGACCTCTTGCACGTCGTCATCCGAGTCGGCAGCGTTGTTGTCCGTAAGAGTGTCAATGGTACCGTCGCTACGCAGAGTGTCGCGTGAGGGGTCGATTGGGGCATCGTACGCGTCGTCGTACTCGTCGAAGCGAGGGTTCTCTCCTGGGTGTTCGTCATGTGGGTCCAGA
The DNA here is from genome assembly GCA_027943415.1 of Closterium sp. NIES-67. NCBI lineage: Eukaryota > Viridiplantae > Streptophyta > Zygnematophyceae > Desmidiales > Closteriaceae > Closterium > Closterium sp. NIES-67. The sequence goes on along the minus strand of BQMB01001278.1, from coordinate 40,174 downwards.
TCCAGGCGTGCAGCGGCGATTTCGTCTTCTAGAAAGGCAAAGTTGTGCTCTCCTTGTACGTAGGCTGCTAGACGATTGGCGTGGCGATCGTCATGGAACTGGTTTAGGGTGAGTCCTTTGTAGAAGAGGACGTCCCTGGAGGGCACAATGGTGGAGTTCTCCAGGTCCAAGATTGTCCATGCCCGGTACTTGTGAGAGATGCCGAGATGCATCCACGAGCGAGCTTGCCGGTGGTGGCCTGATGAGGGCGGTATTGTACCATGCAGCCCCAATCACGCAACATGGTGGTGTCAATTGCTTTTCCTGTCCAAGCCATATAGGGGGAGAGATTGTCGTCGTTGGTGATGGTGGACAATAGGTTGTGCAGTCGGACTGTGTGGTGCATTGCGTAGGGCCAGTATTCTGTGGGCAGTCCGGACTGGAGCATCATGGCCCGTACTTTGGTCTGTAGAGTTCGGTTGGTCCGTTCAGTGACGCCTTGCTGCGGGTGTCCGTAGGGAAGGGAGAGCATGTGCTCGATCCTGAGTTCTTGGAGATGAATCTGTAGCTCCTCACTCCGGGATTCCTGAGCTCCATTCGTCTGCTAGTATTTTAATTTCTTTCCAGACTGGCGCTCAGCAAGAGCGAGCCAAGGTCGGAAGATGTTGAGTGCTCCCCCTCTCTTATGGACGTTGGCTGCCCAGACGTAGCGCGTGGCAGCGTCGATGAATGTCATTGTGTACTGCTCCCCATGGAGTCCCACTTGTGTAAGGATAAGATAGTTCCTATAGAATTTGTCCAGTGGTGTATAGCAGTTGGGATAGCGAGGGAGATCTTTGAATGGGCTGTGTGTGAGAGCAGCTTCGGGGCAAACTGTGCAGGTGCGCGTGGCTTGGCTTTCATGAAGCTCATGTCCGTCAGAGTCTAGGAGTGCTCTAGGGGCGAAGACATTGGCCCTGGGCGAGTTGTTTAGAGTGATTATGGAGGGGTGGCCAAGCTGCTGGTGCTAGATGTCTCTGGAGGTGCGATGTCCTCGAGTGCGCTGATATCGCTGGCGGGAATCATCGGGGGGAGGTGCTGGACGTATGTCAGCGAACGCAGGAGCTGTGATGGTGAGAGCGAGAAACTCACGGTTTATGACGTCCGTTGTGACCCCTCGATCTCGAGGAGAGCCGTTTGGTCCAGCTCCGCTCTCGTCTAGTTCTTCAGGATCTGTTCTCGGGCGAGAAAGGCAAGGCGATGGTGGAGCTTCAATCATTTTGGTCTCTTGGAGCGGTGGTGGACTTTCAGTGGTTTCGGTCTCTTGGAGCGGTGGTGGACTTTCAGTGGTTTCGGTCTCTTGGAGATCAGCTTCAGCATTGGGTCCGACAGGAGTTGGTGATAATGGGAGAGGATTGTGAGGTTCGGGCGGTGGAGATCCATGGTAGCTTCTTGATAGGAGAGTGTTTTCCCCATCAGGGATTTAATCATACTCTGCCCAAGTTCCAAGGGTTTGAGGAGGGCGAATAAGGTGACGATACGTGCCTGGTGTGAGAGTACGACCCCGTTACACCACTTGGCCTTTTCTTATTTCCTTCCCTTTTCATTTCTCTTCTTATCTCATCTCATTTGGTTTCCTATTCTTCTTCTTCCATTAACCTTTGGTTTATCCTGCTATTATAATTATATCACTGACCAGGCTTGGGACGTACTGGTGCGCTATATCTAGCGTAATCCTGCCGTAATCCCTTAAAGCCAATAGCCTCGCGTGGCTATACGCAGGGTGATTCTATCTTCTAGAAGGGTCTATTCCCTTAGGATAAGATAAACCTGGTTACCTGATGTACTCTGGAAGTATAAAAGCGCCTTGTACTGATCGATAGTGCAACCTTTCCTCGACACATTCGATCCTGTGACACTTGGTATCAGAGCTTTTCTCACTCGACCGCGCTCAGCTAAGCAGCAGCAGCGGGGATCCTGCCTCGAAAAACCGCCGGGGGCGACCAATTCGATGCCGATTCTGGTAAGCACCAGCTCCGCGATTTTCGAATTACCCCCTCCGTGCGTGTTTTGAACAGGATGGCAACCTTCGACAACGCCGAGGTTACCCAGCAGCTCTTCGCGCGCATCGCAACCCTTCAGGAGGAAATGCGAGCGGATCGCGAAGCGTGGCGAAACCAGTTCGAGCGAGTAACTCGACTCGCCGGAGCGCAGCACGAGACGACAACGGCGACGACGCAGCAGTCGCAGCAGTTTCTCGAGGCTCCGAAACCGCGCCCACCTGAGCCGTTCGATCCGAGCGATCGAAACTCCGACGCCCGCAGATGGATCGCCGGGGTGGAGATCTACTTTGCAGCCGTCGGATGGAGCTCGCCAGTCTGGGACGGTCAACGTGTACGACTCGCGGCGACACTGATGCGAGGGCCGGCACTCGAGTGGATTGGCGGCAACAGTACTTTCATCCACGGTGAAGCCACGTGGCAGCAGTTCCGCGCCGACCTGCTGAAACGCTTCGAACCGATAAATTCGAGTTTCCTTGCCCGGGAAAAAATTCATCGACACCGGCAGTTCGGGAGTGTAGCGCAGTACACGCAGCACATGGAGGAATTTTATAACCGCATTCCCGACCTGACCGAAGGGGAAAAAGTACAATCGTACCTCGCCGGGCTGAAGACCGAAGTCAAACGACAAGTCGCAGCGTCAAACTACGCGAGCTACAGTGACGTCGTTTCGGCAGCGGAGCGCTTCGACATGGTCAACGCCGGAACACGGCGGACGCACGTCGGCAGTACGCGACAGGGCGACCGCTCGGCTCACCCCACGTTCGCCGACCCGATGGAAGTCGACAGATTCGAGGGGCGGCCACGTCCGAAAAACACCAACTACACGTGTGATTTTTGCGGGGTGCCGGGCCACCGAATCTTCGACTGCAACAAAATGAAAGCCGCACGCGCTGAGTATCGGGCACGCAACAGTGGCGGAATTCCTTCTGCCAATCAGAAGACAGAAAACGGGAGTCGCCAGTGATCGCGGATCTAGCTGGCGAAAATAAAAAGATCCGAAAGCGGCCGCGGGATTCCGGGAAAATCAACTTCGACGAAGCTGATTCGACGCGAGAAGGAGGAAATGATGGGGGAAAATCTCCACCCCACGACCAGTCTTCGCCAGGGAAAATCGCCGAGGAAAAATACGACTCCGCGAAAAAAGACTCTGCCGAGACAGGGAAACTCCTTGAAGACCCAAGAAATTATAAGAATTCGTTAAAGTTATCTTATAAAGATGCTTTAATGAAAACTTATGATGTTCGAGGGGCTAGAGCCTTGGAGAAATTTCGGGAGGGACTCCAAAAGAAGCAGACAGCTGTGGAGACTATACCGGTACCGGACAACCTGGGGACCAAATTAAGGAGTGTGGAAAGAAGCCGACCTTTCCACGGAGTCAACGTCCTCTCCCGACACCAGCCCACAACGACTACCCGCTCCCCAGGGAAGACGTCGGTGGAGCTGAAGCAGCTCAAGAGGAAGCTGGGGGTCTACAAGAAGCTGCACAAACCCCGAACTCCTCCTACGGATGCATCCAGTTCTTCGGCATCAGTGACGCGCACAGTCGTCAAGGAAACTCCGGGCCCTGGAGAAGAGCCGTTCTCCAAGCAGCCTCGGCCAGCTGCCAGCTCAGGAGTAGACAGCAACACAAAGGTGTGTACGGAGTATTGGGATGTACCCTATGACCCAATCAATGAAACTATCTTTGGGTACTCCGAGCAACGACTGCCCCTCGTGCTCGAGGTCATCTGCAAAGGACGACGCCTCCAAGCACTCGTGGACAGCGGAGCGTCACACACCGTCTGCGACAAGGCAGTGATCGACCGACTTCGGGAAGAGTACAAGCCTTCAGGATTCTCTGCAACGATGGTGGACGGCAGCAAGTTACCAGTACATGGCGAAGCAGTGCTACACCTACAAATTGGACCACTGCGCTGGAGACCTGCACTCCCCATCACCAACATCAAAGGGCTTGACTTGATCTTCGGGCGAGACTTCCTGAAAAGATTCAACCCCGAGATCAACTGGGTGAACCGCACCGCAAACATCTACAACAATGGACGGAGAGTACAGCTACCCAACTGGGACGATACTGGAGATATCCCAGTGGAGACACTCGCACGATTCGAGAAGGATGTGAAGCGGACCGACACCGGGTTCCTGGCGATAGCAACAGAGGTGGAGAATGACGGAGAGAAAGCCTCGGAACCTCCAGAAAAAATCAAGGAATTATTGAAGGAGTTCCAAGACATTCTTCCTGACGATCTTCCGAACGAGCTACCGCCATACCAAACGCATCAACACGAGATCGTGGAGGAACCGGGTTCGAAACCGACCTTCCGAGCACCATACCGGCTCAGCCCTACGGAGCTGGCTGACATGAAAAAACAGATCGAGTATCTCCTAGCCAAAGGACTCATCCGGCCATCCACCTCGCCATACGGTGCCCCAGTACTCTTCACACCAAAACCGGACGGAAGCCTGCGCATGTGCATCGACTACCGAGCTCTTAACAAGCAGACCATCAAGAATAAATATCCGATACCGCGAATCGATGACCTGCTTGACCAGCTTCGGGGAGCTACGGTATTTTCCAAACTGGATCTGCGGTCCGGATACTGGCAGATACGGATGGCGGACAACTCTATCCACAAAACTGCTTTTCGAACTCGGTACGGATCGTACGAGTATTTTGTCATGCCATTCGGACTCACCAACGCGCCGGCAACGTTCCAAGCCGAAATGAACCACATTCTACGACCACTTCTAGACGAATGCGTGGTGGTGTACCTGGACGACATACTCATCTACTCACGCAACATGAAACAGCACGTCGAACACCTGCGACGCGTCTTCGAAACTCTTCGACGAGAACGATTCTACGTCAAACTGTCCAAGAGCGAATTCGCCCTGTAGAAGGTCCAATTTCTAGGACACATGGTGAGCGCTCAAGGAGTTCACGTCGACCCCAAGAAAATCGAAGCCGTACGTACGTGGAAGACACCCGAGAACGTGAAGGAGTTGCAGCAGTTCCTAGGCTTCGCTAATTACTACAACAGGTTCGTGCCACAGTATGCAAAACTCGCGGCACCACTCACGAATCTGCTGAAGAAGAACACGCCCTACAAATGGGAGACGAAGCACCAGGAAGCCGTGGAGCAGCTGAAACAAGCACTAACGTCCGCACCAGTGCTCATCTTGCCAGATCCCGAACGTGACTACGTCATTGAAGCAGACGCCAGTGATCAGCCCGTGGGTGCAGTCTTGATGCAAGACCAAGGGAATGGACTGCAACCAATTGCCTACCTCAGCAAGAAACTGCACGGGGCAGAACTAAACTACCCGATACACGACAAAGAGGCCCTGGCTATCATCATCGCCTTCAAAGCGTGGAGATGCTATCTCGAAGGACGAAGAACAACCGTCTACACCGACCACTGCAGCCTGAAATACTTGAAGACACAACCCAACCTTTCCAGGCGGCAGGTCCGGTGGATTGACTTCCTCGAGACACACTTCCACTACGACATCGTGTACAAGCCCGGCCACAAGAACAAAGCAGACGCTCTCAGCCGGCCTGCACACGTTGCCGCGATTCAGGTCGAAGGGATGAATCCACTACTCAAGGGACTCTTCACCCACGGGTACGCCATCGACCCAGAAATTCCCTTGGCAGAAAAGCGACATCTGCTACAGTGGGACAGTGACATCGCGTACCGGAAAGGATCAACGAAAATCTGGGTACCCAATTACCCTCCTTTGCGCCAGTTACTACTCGAAGAATACCACGACGTCCTCTACGCCGGACACTTCGGTAGCAACAAGACGCTGACCGGTATCGCAAAGCACTACTATTGGCCCCACTTAGCAGAAGATGTCCAGAAATTCGTCACCTCGTGTGATACATGTCAGCGGATGAAGAGCAGCAAGCAGAAAAAGGCGGGACTACTGCAGCCTCTTCCTGTCCCAGAACAGCCATGGCAAGTGGTCAGCCTCGACTTCATCACCGGGTTACCACCTACCACCAACTGTCATGACGCCATCCTTGTCGTCATTGACAAGTTCTCTAAAATGGGACACTTCATCCCGACACACACGACGGCACGCACCGAGGAGACAGCACAGCTCTTCGTTCGTCACATCATCTCACAGCATGGCATCCCAACCACACTCATTTCCGACCGCGACCCCAAGTTCACCAGCAAGTTCTGGAAGGAACTCATGTCTCTACTCGGCACCAAACTCGCCATGTCATCCGCATACCATCCGCAGACAGACGGACAGACCGAGCGCCTCAACCAAATTGTTGAGCAACTCCTCCGAGCAGCCTGCAAGGACGACATCTCCAAATGGGACTTGCACCTGCCCGTACTCGAGTTTGCTTACAACAATGCTACACATGCCGCTACTGGACAGACGCCGTTCTTCCTCTGCTACGGACGCCACCCACTCACACCACAGAAACCGACAGCATCAGCTACAGTCCAACCAGCACATGATTTCATCACAACCATGCATCAACTTTGGGATCGGACCCATAAGCGCCTCCTTGACATTCAACAGCAAAAGAAGCGCCAGGCCGATCGCCACCGCAACCTGGACATCAGCCACCTCCCATCTAAACTTCGACCTCGCTTCTGCGGGCCTTTTCTCGTTGAAGCACAGGTCACCCCTGTTACCTTCCGCTTACGCCTGCCAGCTACCTGGAAGATTCACAACGCCTTCCACGTCCAACTTCTGAAGCCCTATCGGGACCCGAACACCATTTTCGTCGGACGCCAACCGCCGCCGCCACCGCCCGTTCTCGTCCAGAATGAACCCGAGTACGAGGTCGAGTCCGTGCTCGCACACCGCCGTCGTCGGAATGGCGCCGTGGAGCTTCTCATCCATTGGAAGGGTTATGATCCTTCTGAGGACAGCTGGGTACCTGAGTCCAACATGGGTAACGCCCGTCGTCCTCTGCATGCCTACCTTGTCAAGCAGGGTGTTACTTCTACCACCCAGCTTTGAGGGGGGGAAGTGTGAGAGTACAACCCCGTTACACCACTTGGCCTTTTCTTATTTCCTTCCCTTTTCATTTCTCTTCTTATCTCATCTCATTTGGTTTCCTATTCTTCTTCTTCCATTAACCTTTGGTTTATCCTGCTATTATAATTATATCACCGACCAGGCTTGGGATGTACTGGTGCGCTATATCTAGCGTAATCCTGCCGTAATCCCTTAAAGCCAATAGCCTCGCGTGGCTATACGCAGGGTGATTCTATCTTCTAGAAGGGTCTATTCCCTTAGGATAAGATAAACCTGGTTACCTGATGTACTCTGGAAGTATAAAAGCGCCTTGTACTGATCGATAGTGCAACCTTTCCTCGACACATTCGATCCTGTGACACCTGGTGCGACTCTCCCCCTTTCCCCTTCGTCGTCCTCATCGTCTCCTCCGCCGTACAATTCTGCATAGTTGAGACGCCCATGGTCTGTAGATGGATTACAAAACCGCGGAAGCCTCAGGCCTCTACCCCATTCTTCACCTGTTGGTGCGTTAGGCCAGGGTTTTTGGGGAGAGTTGGTGGTGTCCCACTCAATGTCTTCCACTGATACTCCTCCCCAGGTGCCTCTGCTTGGGGATGTACCCCAACTGCTTGGTGCTCGGAAGGGTGGTGCACCTATCTTGACTCTAGGTTCGGGGCGTGGGGGTTCCGGTTCTGCTGTCACTGTTCCCTCTGCTGCTCCCTCTGCTCCTTCGGCTGCTGCTGCTGCTGCCGCTTCTGCTACTGCTGCTACTACCTCTGCTGCTGCTGCCACTACTGCTTCTTGTTTTGCTGCTTCTGCTTCTGCTGCCTTTTCATTGGCTACTGCTGCTGCTGCTTTACGTGCTGCTGAGGCTACGACCATACTTGCTTGTGATGCTTCGGCTGCTTCTAGGGACGTTGGTCCGTATCTGGCAGCTTTAGTTCTGAGGTAGTTTGCCCATACTTCCATGTCGGATGCAAGTTTTGTAGCCAGGTCCGCTGCTTCCCGTAACGTGGGCTCTCTCCAGTTGGGGTTAAAGGCCATGTGAGTGTTGAGTTCCCATGGGTTAGGCCATCCAGTTTCGTCAAGGAAGCCTGGTCCCTCGTAGGCTAGAATGCTTTGCAAGCGTTGCCTTAAAGCAAGGATCTCAAGAAGCACGAAACCAAATCCAAAAGGTTTGGTTTCGGGGTGACGAAATAAGCGAAACAGTAACTGAGGCCTCCAACACCCCCCACCACACCTCGCGATTTTCGCTACCCCCCAAAACCAAACCCTTTGGTTTTGGTTTTCTGCTTCTTGAGATCCTCACTTTAAGTCATGTGATGGATCCGTGGTTCCTCCTGGAGGAACGATGGTAACGGCTGCAGCAAGTTCTGAGGTTGTCATGCCGACCTCTTGAGTAAGAAGGGACTCCATCTCGTCTTCCTCGAGGGTTTCTTGTCCTGTTCCAGCGTTGTTGCTGGAGGAGGCTGTCGGTGTTCGATAGGTACGGCAGATGCTGTCTGGTCCAGGGTCGTGCAGATCCATCTCAGGTGGGTGCATGTGGTGAGTGACCAACGGATGGCCGTCGGGGTGTTTCCACTCCTTCTCTACTTGGTAGGCGAAGTTGAGAGGAATAAGGCCGATCAGCTCATGGCTGTTGCCATTGTTGTTAGGGGTGTCGAAGCCTATGATGTAGACTCTGTTGACTGCTACTACCTTGCCGATGTACCGTAGTGGGTTCAGCTGTTCATTAGGCTAATGTGGCTTGTGGTAGTGTAACAAAAGGTCCCGTGTCTGAGGGTTGGTACTGATCTCAACACCGCAGGACATCAGCTGAGCCATTGAGAGGAAGTTGTAGCGCATGTTCTGTTCGATGAGCACGTCGTTCAGAGTGATATGTGCGAGTGTGTTGTGCGCCTGAAGGACAACGATCCCCTGGTGCTTGGCCACCAGTCGTTCGTTGTTGGTTACGGTGACGCAGGCAGCGGCGCGTGTGAGGACGTCATTGGAGATAAGGCGTGCAGATTCGACCATGTGCTGTCCGCAACAACTGTCCAGATACCAAGTATTGTAGTTCTCGCGGTTGTTCCGAGCGATCATCGCGATCCTTGGGGTCAGCAGGTAGGGCTTGTTCGTCTTGTGCATGCGATGGTCCCTTGGGAAGTCATCCTAGCCTTGCTCGTCGCCTCCGAATGTTGTATCGGTGATGTAGGGTGTCGACTCCAGCAGGGGAATGGGAAAATTCTATTCCAGATCCTCTTCATCGATCTCTCGTAGATGTCGTGCTCGTTGTAGAGGTTATTGTAGTCCTGGGCCGCTATAGCCGGTTCGAAGTCTCCTTGACTGGGTGCAGCTGTGGCGCACAAAGACGTCAATTCACTCGACGTGTCGGACCCCGAGCTATCATCACCATGAAGACTTGGCGATGGATAGGTTGACCATGTGAGCCTGGGTGAGTTAGGACGAGGGTCCGAGGATGCAGGAGGGCGGGGGAATGGTCGCTGGTCCGTGTGGAACGGGCGATTGGTCTTGCACATGTCTTGGGGGGAAGAATCTATGGGTCTCCTCTAGTGAGAGTGACTCCATTGACTTCCGCTTGAGTTAGGCATGTAGGATGGTCGTGCGTTGCTTCCAGCTCGGTTTTGACAGCGCTTGATAGAGTGTCTGAAGGTTTTGCAGTGTTTGCAAAAGTAGCGGCGATTGCGCGTGTCGCAGCATGGCTCCTTCTGGCCCGAGTAGAAGGCAATCCTCTCTTTGCATGGAGCTCTCTCCTTGTAGAGGTCCACATCCTGCTGCTCAGCCAGCAGTGTCATGCAAAGGGTCACATCGAAAATTTAGCCCTGCTGGCGTAGCAGTTCCTTGCATGGTCGCCATTCGAGGGTAAGTCCTGCGAGCACGATCATCACAAACATATCTCCAGTGATTGTGTTCCCGAGCTTGTCGATCTGGTCGCGGATGCTTCGGCAGTGATTGATGGAAGTGTTGGCATTCTCTCCTAAAACCATCTTCACTTCTAATAGCTGGCCGAGCAGTCGACTCGACGACACGGAGTCCTTCGACTGATAGAGGTTTGTCAGGTAGAGCCACGAGTCTCGTGCCGGAGCGGTGCGGGTTTTGAACGATCGAATTCCGAGTTGCTCGGAAGCGGATATGTTCCGTAAAAGGACGATGTACGTCATTAGCGATTCGTTGTAATATCGTTGTTTTGCGTCTTCGGTGTCGATAATCGATCCGGGGTAAGATCCGTCGAAACAGCAGAAGATTTGAGTGCTCTGCAATAGTAGCTCGAAATCAGAACTTCAGGAGTAGAAATTGCGACCATCGAAGATAGAGCTTGTTCCGATCTTAGAAACAACGAAGAATTTTGATTGTGTTGTCTGCAGAGCTTCGTCACTTAATCGTATGCTTGCAGGTGGTTGCGTGTTGGAAAGTTGAAGTTGAAGAAGCCAGGAATGGAGTCCTTGTCTACAGAGGTTGGTTACATTTCACTGGTTTCGCGGGCGGTGCTCGACCCGTCGATCTTGAGAGATTGAAGTCCCTCTCCAAGAATTGACATTCGTTGGAGCAATTTTTCAAGGAGTCCTGTGGAGGCGGAAGTGGTTGCTGTCGGATTCAGAGTGTTTGCAGGTGGTTCGGGAGGAGGACTTCCTTTCCCTAGTGATCCCGAGCCTAGGGCCATTCTATGGTGGGAACGAGTCACTGGCGCCACAATATTTGGATTTGAAACTAATCAAGAGTGGCGTGCGTATAATCCTGATAGGCCCTGTTTACCATGAAGCAATCCAATATGGTCCGTAGGATCTTTAGGATTGAACTGCAGTAGTGCGCTTTGCGGAAGCGATTGATTGGTCTGGTGAACCCTGTCAGAGTGAATGTAACATAACAATGTTGATTATCGCAAGGGGGTATAGTGTGTTGAGATAGGGTTTAGCTAGGTAGGAGAAAGTTAGTAAGAGAAAAGGGCTTGACTAGAGAAGAGAGAGGGGTACAAGAGAAGAGCCATCCCTTCTACAGTAAGAACCGGTACATTGTAGTACACCTACCTAGCCTACACATATATATAAAACATATATCTTGACACACCCCTTAGGCTTGGTAGGCGCTACTCACAGAAGCAAGAGACCAGGGCAGCACTACTAGTCTGTCCACTGGTATGAGTAGTAAGAAAATGTCACACCATACATCACATACCCAGCACCCCCAAGCCCAAACGCCCCCATACCTAGCAGAAGCAGTGGTATTCTACAGCCGGTTCGACCCCTCGGCGAACGAGGCGGCGACGTCTGCAGCAGCGGCGGCGGCGGCGACGACGACGATAGTGGCGGCAGCGACAATGACAGCGGCGGCGGTGGCGGTGGCGGAGCCCGCGGCACACGGCGGCGTGGCACGTCTCTACGACAACGGGGAAGGACGGTGCGAGATAACCATCAGCTGCGGCGGGGAGGGGGGGTGGGACGCAGGGGAGCGTGCGGGTCTTCGGCGGCTGGTGTATTTAGAGGGCAAGGGGGTGGCTAGAGCTCGCTGGCTGGGGCCAGTAACGAACAGGGGCCGGCGACGACGAGCAGGGGTGGGCACGGCTAGTAGGGGCCAGCGCGGCGTAGCGAGCTGGGGCCAATGCGGTGAGCAAAGGGACAGCGCGTCGCGACGAGGAGAGGGGAGAATGAGATGCGAAAGCCTGGGGACCAGGATGGACCTGCTCTGAAACCATGTTGAAGATAGGGTTTAGCTAGGTAGGAGAAAGTTAGCGAGAGAAAAGGGCTTGACTAGAGAAGAGAGAGGGGTACAAGAGAAGAGTTGTCCCCTCTACAATAAGAACCAGTACATTATTGTACACCTACCTAGCCTATATATATATAACATATTTGTTGACACAGGGTTCATATGATGATACAAGGGAATACGAAGGGTCGAACTAAGATGCACTTATTAAGGGTACATTCACTTTGAGGTTCTAGATCCGACTTGGGTAATTGTACACGACTCGTGTAACTGTCTGCACTGTATTACGGGGTCAGTTATGTGTCCTTAATGTCATGACGGACCCTTGGACCTCTGTCGGTTCGACTGTCAGTCAACGGTAAACGACGTTTGCACTTCGTGCTTCTCGCTTGTCGATTCAAACGACGTGAAGTTATTTCTGAAATTTACTATACATTATTGGACATCAAAATCATGACGTTTGGTGTGTTCCTATGGTACATACAAAGTGGGATTTCACAGGACATGCATTCATATCAGTAGGCTTGTCTTTGGAATGTATGCTTTATTCTCGTACCCGGCCTCTCTAAGAAGAGTAATGGGACCAGATACAGTAGTCGTTGGCGTCTTTCGGTTTGGCCCAAGGGCGTGTCCAGGGCGTACGTTTTTTGTCAAAACCCTACCCAACCATTTTAGAAACGTTATCGATCCTTCTGATCCGTGAGGCACCTCACCCAACCGCAATCAGACGTTCGCGCTGGACACGCCCTAAGAGCTGTGCGATTCTTGTTGCCGTCATCCAACGGATGCCAGAACTGTCGGCTTGATTCCCCCGCCTAACATTTTGTACCCGATTCCGCGTCGCGCACTGCTGGCAGGAGTCGCAGAGCGACTCTGTTCACATGGAAGCACCGCACTGCGAAACGAATTCGACCGGTCGTCCGGGGTCAAGCAAAGGCAGCGCGGCCGCGAGGTGAATTGGGCAATTTCCCTGACAGCAACAGAACCGAATCGCGGCAATGTCGAACACTGGGAATGTCGGAACTCCTCAGCGTCGATGGATGACCGCTCTGTTGAGCAAGCGAATCGACGGCTCGCCGTGCCTGCACCACCTTCCAGCTCGCCTATTCTTCTCCCACCAGCTGACCCACCCCACCGCGGGAATGACGTGGTTGCCAGGCGCGTGAACTCGACAAGGGACAAGCAAGTGCTACTATACCGCCTCTGACGGGAGTGCGGATGGAGTAAAAGGGTGATCGTTTTGTCAACTGAGCCAGCAGCATCAGTGGATTAGTCATCTCGCACTTTCGTTGTCCTCTTCGCCCCCATCAGGTGGATCAGACTCAGAATTTCTTGTTAATTACGCCACACGAGGCCTTCAAGCCATTATTATCGCTCCTACGCACACAACAAACGGATTTTTTTTGGGTTGTTCAAGCTTTCAGTTGGAATCGTAATCAAACCTCGTATAGACCCAGTGACGCCGGTTCTGCCTGCGAGTACATACAGACACAATGACCAGGCTGCATCTTAGCTTCTCGCAATCCTACATGCCTCCAACCATAGCGTTCACCATTCTCCTCCCTCTACTCGCCATTGTCGCGTTAGCCACGGCAGGATGCCTGGCCACTCAGCCACAGTCAATCCTCCCATACCCGCTAGAGATCTTCCGTCCCGAACTACAAGCGTCCGACACATTCCGGCAGTCGCTCCTGCCGCTGCAGACGGACGCCGAAACCGGCGGCACTAACGGTGGCATCGATTCAATCCAACGAGTCACCAGCGAGAACAGCGAGCCCAGGGAGGCCAGCGAAACCAGCAGCAGCAACGGACAGCAGAGAAGGAGGTTGAAGAGGACGAAAAGCACGAAGGCTGTTAAGGCGACGGGAGGATCGGCCGCTAGTGCTGCCTCTATTGCGTCGAAGAATCCAAAGAACTCGAAAAACTCGAAGAATTCTAAGAATTCAAAGAAGAAGAAGACGGGTTCGCGCGGGAAGGCGCAAGCCGGTCAGGGCGACTCGTTCCTGCACGAAGCGATTGCGAACGCCAATGAGAAGGCGGGAAGGTGAGCACAGTGCTTGCTTACGCAGCTAAGATCCTTGCTGGCTATATTTCCGACGATGGCTTAGCTTAGAAAGAGGGTCACCAGTCCCGCTTAGCTTTGGTCAAGCTTCGGAATTTCCGGACTTGCTGAAGTTGATATATTCGTGCTTCCTTTCTCCGTTTCCGCGCTCTCTCGTGTGTGTTGTGTCTGTGTGTATTCACGGAATTTTTTCTCCCCCTGATGGTCAATCTACGCAGTACCGTCAAGGTGGTGCTGTCTGCTGACGTGTCGCTCGCGTCAGACCTCCCTGCGCTCGAGTACAACGCCATTCTCCAGATCCGCGGGAAATGCGGAGGCAAGCGGTGCGTCATCAAGGGCAACGGTTTTAAAGGCTTCGACTGCGATCCCGGCGCCGCGCTACAGCTCGAAGACCTCCAAATAGAAGGATTCTCCGGCGGCGCGATTACCGGCGAATGCAGCGGCGTGGGGCTCGCGAAACCGCTCGTCGCACGTCGTGTAACCTTCCGCGGTAACAGCAACACGCGGGGTGGGGCGATTCTCCAGGAGCTCTCGACGATCCAGATCACGGAATGCGTTTTCGAGAACAACCAGGCGTCGTTGGATGGCGGCGCGATCGCGCTGCTGCGGAGCGGGTTCCTCGCGATTTTCAACTCCACGTTTGCGAATAACGTGGCGACCGCCGGGTATGGCGGCGCAGTGGCCGGGCAGGTTAACTACGTGCAGAGAAGCCACTTCGAGGGAAACTCGGCGAAGCTAGACGGCGGCGCGATCTACTCGACCGCGATCGCCGGGCAAGCGCCTAACATTATGCGGACATCGTTCCAGGCGAATGTTGCGAGGACAGGCGGCGGTGGAGGGCTGTTCGTGGGTGTGGAGGGCGGGAGCGGGGACATGCAGCTGGTAACCCGTGTGTGTTATTCGTCGTTCGCGAAGAACAGTGCTGTTTCGCCAACGGCTAGCGATGATATTTTGGTGGATGGCGTGGAGGGCGGGAAAAATATGCTCCAGCTGTGTGGTAACCAGAAGCCTGACATCGTGGCTCAGCAGCCCAACGGCCAAGGTGGGCCTAGCAGTTCCGTTTCTCGTGAATCCTGTTCCTCGCTTTCTTTCTAGCTGTCCGTGACTGTTCTTCACTTGTCCGTTTCTTGCTTGTCTCCACCCGAGCGTGCGCACATGCGTACGCACACACGCCCACGCATGCACGCATTCGCGCTCACGCGCTCACGCGCCCACCCACAACCCCTCACCTCACCCTCATCCTCACCCTCGCACATTTGAAGCCGCTGTTGCCGGCTCGACGCCCCGCCCCGCATCTCATAAGAATCATCTCATCTCCACCTCCGCGTTCGCTTTGCGGCAGTGGTCCAGTCGTGCACCGGGTGCTCTGGCTGCGGCGATGGCAGCGACTGCAACGGCAAGGGCAAATGCACCTACGATAAGGTGAGCTGCTTATCCAGTGGGGCTAATCCACGCACCCATCTCCCTTCCGCCACTACATCCGTCCATCCGTCAGGCCGGCCGGCCGGCTGTCTTTCCGTCTGCCGGTCGTCCGTCCGCCGTCCGTTCAATTGAGTCTGCACTTGTCCCTCCACCCAATCCACCCGCTCACACTCTGCCATCCCTCCCGTACCTCCCCCCTCTCCCCAGGTGGATGGCACCCCCACCTGCAAGTGCCAAGGCAGCTACTCTAGGGCGGCGTCCTGTGCCACGTGCGCCCTAGGATACAGCCTGGCTTCCGGCTGCAAGCTCTGCATAGCAGGCTTCATTCCCGTCTCCTCCTCCGCCTCCTCCTCCTCCGCCACCACCTCTGGAAAGAAGGGAGCGGCTACTAAGGAGGATGTGAAGTGCAAAACGTGTCCGGCTCTGAAGGCGATCAGCGACTTGGACGTGTACCGGATTATCGGGGGGGCGCGGGTGTCTACCCATGCTGCATGCGCGGACATGTGTGCGTCGAGCCGGAGGATCCAGACGTACGAGGGGGACAAGCTGTCGTGTGAGAGCTGGGTGTGGATACCGAAGGGCTCTGCTGCTGCTGCTGCAAAGAGCAAGGGCAGCAGCAGCAGCAGCAGTGGCAGTGGCGGTGGGAAGAAGAAGCGCGTGGCGGCGGCCTGGGAGAGTGAGTGTGGCGGGCTGTGCGTGATGCGGCACACGGACGGGGCGTGCAGTAACGCGAGTGCGACGGTGAGGACCGCAGGCAGTTACTCGTTCTACATGGGGTCGTTCGACGACGGCAGCTGCCAGGCGTGACCTGCGGGGAGGGAGAATGGAGGGAGGGGCTTGGGGTTGCTTGATGGGAGCAAAATCTCATGCAGTAACTGCTGCAGCGAGCATGGCAGTGGCACACCCTAACTGGTCTGACTCAGCCGGTTTCTGGAGAACGAGGTGGTGGGCGATGCGCTATCAAGTTTCTCTAAAGCGAGGAACAACCGGGTACGGGATGATGGAACATAGTTGAGGTTCATACATACTAGTAATGTATTTTTGTCAAAATGATCCATGTGCCTTCTTTGGAGGTTGGTAATGAAACTAGATATGAGTTACTTGTTCCTAATTTGGATGGCCTTTTTTGTACGTACCACTACTATGGGATAAAAACTGTATTTTTTAACAAAGGTGACAATACACATTTGTATATGTTTTAGGCTAGATAGGTGCATGCTTATGGAGAGTACAACTCCTTTGGACAAAACCACCCTGCATCACTCTTTCTAGTTCATTACGTTATTCTGAGATGGTATCACGCTAGGTTAGGTCCCCCTCCTCGCTTGCGCTTCCGCCCCTAGCCCTAGGCCTAGCCCGTGTCCTAGCCGCGTCCTAGCCATGCCCTAGCCCTAGCCGCGTCCTAGCAGTGTCCCTGCAGCGTCCTAGCCGTGCCCTAGCCCTAGCCGCGCCCGCGCCCTAGCTCTGTCCGCGCTGGCCCCGTCACTTCGCGACCTTGTCAGTTCACCTATCCCTGTTAGTTCGCGCCATCCCCGTTCGTTCGCGCCGGCCCCGCTAGTTCGTGCCGGCCCCGTCACTTCGCGACCTTGTCAGTTCACGCCGGCCCCACCGCTTCGCACAAGCCCCGTCCGTTCGCGCCAGCCTCGCTAGTTCGCGCTGGCCCCGTCACTTCGCACCGGCCCCGTTGGTTCGTACCGGCCCCACTAGTTCGCGCCGGCCCCGTCGCTACGCGCTGGCCCCGTCGCTACGCGCTGGCCCCGTCACCTTGCGACGGCCCTGTCAATTCGGGTCGGCCTCGTCCGTTCGCGCCGACCTCGCTAGTTCGCGCTGGCCCTGTCAGTTCGCGCCGGCCCCGTCACTTCGCGCCGGCCCTGTCAGTTCACGCCGGCCCCTCTAGGTCGCGCCGGCCCCGCCACTTCGCGCTGGCCCTGCTAGTCCGCGTCGGCCCTGCTCGCCCATGCCGGCCCCACCACTTCGCGCCGGCCCCGCTAGTTCGCGCCGGCCCTGCCATTTCGAGCCGGCCCTAGTTCGCGTCGGCCCCTGTTCCCGCCGTCTGGCGATGCCGCCGTGCTGCCGTGACGCCATGACGCCGTGCCGCCATGTTGCCGTGCCACCGTGCTGCCGTGCCGCTGTGTCGTCGTGTCGCCGTATCGCCGTGTCGCCATTCCGTCGAGCCTCCGTGCCGCTGTGTCGCTGTCAGCTGCTGCGGCCGTGGTGATCGCGGACGCTGTGCTCTGCCTGGACGCGGAGGGTCAGGCGATCAACTTTGAGGCGTGGCTCGTCGACCTCCGCCGTCAGCATACAAGTCAGCGCCAGGACGGCTACTCCCTGGCCGTCCATGTCGACGGTAAGCTTCCCTGCCCCGCCGCTCCTCCTGTCCTCCCTGTCGCTCCCACGTCTGCTGAGCGTGAGGCCTTTGCCACTGCTGAGCTTGCCTGCGCTGTCTGGGAGTCGCGCGACACAGTAGCACAACTTGCTATTAGTTACGCCCTTCCCCTGTCTGAGCGTTCCCACTTTACTGCTATAGCGAATGCGAAGAAATACTTAGATGCAGTCATCGTACGCCATTCCACTCCCTCCTCCGCCTCAGCCGGCCATCTAATCCTCCCCATGTTGTTTCTGGATCTTGCGTCCTTCCCCATTGTCACTGACCTTGCCACTCATCTGCGCGCACTTGAGACTACTTACCGCGCTACTAGCACTGAGGCCCGGCTCACTATATTCCCTCCTCCCCTCTGCGCTCCCCTTTACCTTATTGGCATGTGCCTTCCTGACCGCCTTACCACTGCCCGCGTCCACTTCCTTAGTCAACATCCAGGTGACCTCACCCTTCCTGACTTTGTCACCGCCCTGTCCGCAATAGAGACCCACCAGCGCACTCGCACTCAGTCTAGCGGCACTGCGGCGGTCCCTAACTTCCAGGGCTGTGCTCCCTCCCAGTGCACTTACTTTGACGTCTTTGTCGTTGTTGCTGAGATGGCCCCTGCTGCTGAGCCCGCTGCGGCGACCTCAGCGCAGGCTCGTCAGGGTAGGACGTCGAGCCCGGGGGGGCGTGGCGGCGGGAGGGTTGGTGGGAGTGGCGGAGGTGACGGAGGTGGCGGAGGTGGCGGCATTGGTGGAGGGGACAGTGGTGCAGACGAGGGGACCGAAGCTGATGCCCCGGTGCAACAGCAGGAGCAGCAGCAGTAGCCGTGGGGACCGCCGCCGCTGTGGTGGCCCAGCAGCGCTGATGGTGGTGGTCGTGGTGGTGGGCCGCGCACCTCGGTGTCGGGTGGCGACTCCAATGTGGTCACCTGCCAGTTCCAGCTTCAGTCCGGCCCACGCCGCGGCACCGTCTGCGACCGTCCTGGTCACACCGCCGCCTGGATGACCTCTTTCATCTCCACTTCGGCACCGCGTCGGACTCCCCCCCCCCCCCCCCCCCCGACTCGTACAGCCTGGTGCATCGCCGTGTGCATGTCTTAGAGCTGGATATGGATAAGATTAGGTCTGCTATGTATGCCATGTACAGTATGCTGATGACTCTAGTGTGACTGAATCCTATTACCCTATGTTGCCTAGTGTAGGTGTGTCCCTGTGTATAGCCTAGGTTCCCTTGCTGCGTAAGGCGTAGGACCACCTGCCTTGTTTAGCCTCGGCTCCACTCTAGCTCCTCCGCCTTCGGACGCCACTGCCGCGCCCTCTTTCACGCTCGACTCGGGTGCGTCCGCCTGATTCTTTCGCGACCACACTGTGATCACGCCGCTTGCCGCCCCTGCCGCTATAGCGCTTGCTGACCCCTCCCCAGGTCCGATAGTTGCACGTTGATCCACTACCCTTCCCTGTCTGGCGGTTTCCTCGAGCTCTCTTACAGGCTTGTACATCGCCTCGTTCTCCAGGAACCTAGTTGGTTTTAGCTGTTTTCAGGACCTCGGCGTCCCCACTACATTTCCTAGACATGAGCGGTACGCAGTTTGTAGCGAGGCCGCCACTGGTGCCCCTATCACCACATTCCTTCAGGACCTGGTGTCTGGCCTGTTCACCCTAGACATCGCGTCCCCCCAGGTGGAAGCGTTCCCCAGGTTGTTGCGGCTTGCTCGTATTGGTCGCTCACCCAACCGTCGCTACTGTGGCACCACCGTTTAGGTCACCCCGCACTCCCCTGTCTTCGTCACATGTCCTATCACGGTCTTGTCTTAGGTCTCCCTGCGTCGCTCTCTGCCCTCCCTCCCTCGCCTGCTCCGTCGTTTACACCCTGCGTCGAGGGCCGGCTCCGCCGTGCTCCTCACTTCTCCTCACTTCCCTCTACCACTGTGCCACTCCAGACCCTGCACGTGGACGTCTGGAGCCCAGCCCCCGTCCCCGGGCCGTGTCGAGAGCCCTACGTTCTAGTTCTTGTCGGCGACTACACGCGCTAGACTACGGTGTTTCCCCTGGAGCGTAAGGCCGACGTGCCTGCCGTTCTTATCCCATAGTTTGTACAGTAGCTGCGCGAGTCCACCGCGGCCTCCCCATGCTGTGTCGCCACTCTGATCGTGGTGGCAAGTTCGCCTACAGTCGGCTTGGCCAGTTCTGTCGTGCGGGGGGCATCACCCAGTCGTACACTCTGCCGAACTCCCGGCAGCTGAATGGGGTCGCTTAGCGACGCATCCTTTTGGTCATGGAGGTGGCTCGTACCTCCATGATCCATGCCGGTGCACCCTTTTTTCTGTGGCCGTTCGCTATTCGCTACGTCGCTCACCAGCTTAACCAGTGGCCACATTCCCAGTGGCTGCAAGTTTCGCTGACCCTCCGGGTCCGCTGGTGACACATCTGCTTACCACTCGCCATCTCACCGTTTCTTTCACTCTTGCGACGTCACTTTTGACGAGCCTGTCTCCTTCTAAACCCGCTTTCCTCACCGAGGTCTCACGTTTTCCCTGCCCCTGTTCCCACTCCCCCTGTAGCACCTGCTCCACTCCCTCCTAGTCCTTCCCTGTCTGCTGTGTCTCACATCACTCCCCTCCCGTCGGTCGTCCCGGTCGAGGAGTCGGGTGACTCTGGGGGCCCTGACTCTCGTCCCGGTCCTAGGATTGACGCGTGTGCTGGAGAGGTTTCTAGTTTTGGGGGTGTTGGCATGGAGTGTCCCGGAGGTAGCCGTGATGCAGCTAGAGGTTCTGGTGTCGGCGTGGAGGAGCAGCAGCAGCAGTCGCCGCTGGTGTTCGCCCTTCGCCTCCTCGGTCTACCTTCCCCTGACTGCTCGTCTGCACCTCCCTTGCCGCCGCCTTCCCCACCTGTCTATGGCCCTTTGTTTCCTCCTCCTTACTTGTCCCCGGCTCGTTTCCCCACTCGTTCTCTTGGTGTGTCTCCTCCCTTGTCTCCTGACCTGACCCCCCCCTCCCACTGGTGGTCTCACCACGCCTCTCATGCTCGTCCTGTCTCTCCTGTTCAGCGCCCTCACCCTATTTTGCTCCGTTCTCATGCGTCTCGTGCTCCCCTTCTACCGTCGCCTCCTCAGTCATCTCTTGTTGTCTCCCGTCCTCCTCACTCTGACTTCCTCCGTGCCACTAGTCCGCTAGTCCCTCGCGTTCTCGCTTCTCTTCTTACCGATCCGTCCGTTCCTGTCTCCAATCATCCGTTACCGTCGCTGACTTTGCCTCTACCTGCCGCCTTGACTACGCCACCGCTTTGGTTTCTGATGCTGCCGGTCCTTCGTCTGTCGAGGGTGCACCTGCCCTTGGCAGTGACATTCTAGAGGATAGGCAGTACGAGCTCCCTTTCCTGTCCGAGGCTGCTCCCCATCTCTGCTCCAAGCTGCTAGTCCCTGAGGGTGACCCAAACTCCCTTGACATCCCGACCCCTCACACTTACGCTGAAAAGACCTCGGGACCCTGGGCCTCTCAGTAGAAAGCTGCCATGGACGCGGAGATGGCATCTTGGAGATCAATCGGCACCTACGTCGACGCGACATGGGGTAAACGTAGTCGATGGTCGGTGGCTATTTAAGGTGAAGCGCCCTCCTAGAGAGTCGCCTGTGTTCAAGGCGTGCTACGTTGCTAGAGGCTTCAGTCAGCACGAGGGTGTTGACTTCTTTCAGACCTTCGCACGGATCCCGAAGATGTCTACTCTTTGGGCGCCGCTACACGTAGCATCACAGCATGACTACGAGCTGCATTCCTCGACTTCTTCGCAACGTTTCTTCAGGGCAGTCTGCATGAGCAAGCCTACCTGCGCCGTCCGCCCGGCTTTATCAGCACCGTCGTCCTTGGTACCGAGTGGCTCCTCCGGTGCCCGACTAACAGCCAGCTGCACCACGACTACCTATGGAACACTCCACTCTAGCACACCCAGAATGGGCACCCCCAGAGCGAGAACTCTCTTTAGAATCGGTGCCACCCCTAGGCCCGCCGGGACAAGCTACGACAGGAACCCCAGGACTAGTACCCTCCTCAACGCCAGCACCCCCAGAGTCCACGGTCGGCTGTTGCTGCCTGGCTGTGGCGGCTGCTGCGGCGCGGCAACGGTTGCGGCTACTGCTTTGGGGGCGACTTCGGCGACTGCTGCGACGGCGGACGAGGAGACACCGGGGTGGAGGCCGTCAGCAAGAACAATGCCGCGGGGCCACCAGAGTCAGCTGACACCTCGACCGGGACAACCGACGGGAGGAGAGTGACGTGAGACACACCAGACGGAGCAGGACGGGGAGGGAGGTGAGCAGGGGCTACCGGGGGAGTGGGACCAGAAACAGGGGAGGGGAAATCGGGAGACCTCGGTGGGAAAAGCGGTGGTTAAATGAGACAGACTTGTCGAAAGCGGCGTCACGGGAGTGAAAGAAGCGGTGAGATGGCAGGTGGTAAAAGTGCCAGTCAGAGGAGTCCAGGGGGAAACCGAGGAAGACACAGGGGACAGTACGGGTAGTGAGCTTGTCCGTGCTAGAGGCACGAACGTGAGCGAGGCAGCCCGAGATGTGGAACGTGGACACGTCACCAGGGAACTCGGTCCAAAAAGGGTCGGCGAAACTTGCGGCCGCTGGGAGCGCGGCCAGAGGTTAAGCTGGTGAGCGAAGACACAGCACAGGGAGACCGTGGTGGAGGTATGCAGCTACGACCCACGGGATAAGAACGTCGGGCACGTCGGCCTTCCGCTCCAAGGGAAACATCGTGGTGTGGCGCGTATAGTCGTCAACGAGCACTAGAAAGTAGCGCTTGCGACGCGGTCCACGGACGCGGGCTGGGCCCCAGACGTCCAGGTGCAGGGTCAGGAGGGGTGCGGTGGCAGTACGCAGCGAGGAGTGAGGAGCACAGCGGGGCCGGCCCTCGACGCAGGGCGTGCACGGCGGCGTAGGCGAGGGAGGGAGGGCAGGAAGCGACGTAGGGAGATCGAGGACAAGACCGTGTTGAGACATGTGACGCAAACGCGGGAGTGCGGGGTGACCTAGGCGGTCGTGCCACAGAGGTGACGGGTGAGTGAGCGACCAACACGAGCAGGCTACAGTGACCTGGGTAGACGCATGACCCGCGGAGGACGTGCCCACCGGGGGAGAAATAGTGTCAAGCATAAACATGCTAGCCACCGGGTCCTGGGGGAACGTCGCAAGGGGGGCACCTGAGGTGACCTCGGAACAGACAGCGTACCGCTCGTGACCAAGGAACGTAGTGGTGACGCCGAGGTCCTGAAGGCGACCGACACCAACTAAGTTCTTGGAGAACGAGGGGATGTGCAGGCCTGTAAGGGAACCCGAGGGGGCCGCTGGACAGGGAAGGGTAGTGGAGCTGCGAGCAACGACAGGACCAGAAGAGGGGTCCGCAAGGGCGACAGAGGCAAGGGCAGTGAGCGGCGTGAGAGTGGTGTGGTCGCGGAAGAAGCAGGTTGATGGACCAGAGTCGAGCGTGAAGGACATCGAAGAAGTAGTCGCAGACGAAGGAGGAGCAAGGGTAGAGCCTATGCTAGACAAAGCAAATGGTCCTACGCCTGACGCAGCAGGGGAGTCTGTACCACACAGAGGTGCTACGCCTAAGCTAGAGAACACAGGATAATAAGATCAGAACACACTAGAAGCGTCAGCATACAGAGAATAGAGGGTAGAACTAATATGATCCATGTCTAAGTCAAACAAAGGCACACCGTGACGGAGAAGACTGGGCCAGTCGGGGAGGTCCGGGGCCGGGCCGAAGCGGCGACGGAAGAGGTCGTCGAGGCGGCGGAAGCAGCGGGCGGTCGGGTGCGGGCGGCGGCACACAGTGCCATGGAGGGGCTTGATCTGGAGCTGGTACTGGCAGCCCACAGCACCAAAGCCGCCGGTAGACGCCAAGCTGCGGGGGCCGCCACAACTGCCACCACCTCCTGGGGCTCCTGGCCACCCCGGCAGGAGGCGGGCCCACGACTGCTGCTGCTGCTGCTGCTGTGTCTGCTGCTGCTCCTGGACACCAGCCCCAACCCCCTCGTCCGAACCACTGTCCCTGCCACCACCACGACCACCACCAGCGCCACCACTACGCCCTCCCTTGGGGTCGCGGCGGTCCCTACGCTGTCGCTGCTGCGGGAAGGCCGCAGTAGCGGTCTCATAGGCCGGGGTAGCCGTAGCAACCGCAGCGGAAACGTTAGCATACGTGCACTAGGAAGGAGCACAGCCATGAAAGGTAGGGACTGCAGCAACATTGCTCGACTGAGCGATAGTGCGTTGGCGAGTCACTATCTCAGACAGGGCAGTGACAAAGGTAGTCAGGGTGAGTTTGCCTGGGTGCTGGCTAAGGAAGTGGTCTCGTGCAGTGGCTAAGCGGTCAGGCAAGCACATGGCAATAAGGTATAGGGTAGCACAGAACGGTGGGGGGAAAGCAGTGAGCTAGGCGGCAGTGCTAGCAGTGCGGTAGCTAGTCTCTAGTGTATGGAGGTGAGTGGCGAGATCAGCGACAGTGGGGAAAGCAGAGAGATCAAGCGGCCACGTGAGGCGGAGGCAGGCGTGGAGTATTGTGCAACTACTGCATCTAGGAAGTCTTTGGCGTTTGCTACAGCAGTCAAACGGGGACGCTCAGATAGGGGAAGCGCATGACTAATGGCAAGTTGCGCTACGGCATCGCGAGAATCCCAGACAGCACGAGCGAGCGCAGCAGCAGCAAAGGCCTTACTCTCAGTAGTGGTGGGGTTAGCAGGGAGGGGATCAGGCGCGGGGGGGGTGGGGGAGCAAGCCATGAACATGCATAGCTAGTGATTGCCCATCATGGCGATGACCTGTCAGGTGCCGGCGAAGATCGACAAGCCAGGCGGCGAAGTCGATCGCGCGCCCCTCCGCGTCCAGGTGTAGCATGGCGCCCGCCATCATGCAACCTCAGCGGCACCGGGACACAGCGGCACGACGACACAGGGACACAGCGGCACAGGGACACGGGTACTCAGCTACACGGCGGTGTAACGGCGTGGCGGCAGGACTCTCTGGAACGGAGACCGGGCGGAAGGCCGAGGAGGGCACAAGAGGGCTGGTGAGCACGTGAGGAGCCAGCGGACGCGCAAGGGGCCGAGGCGCACGAGGGGCCGGCCACGCGCGTGAGAGGCCGGGCAGGTGCGAGAGGGGCCGGCGCGTAGAGAGGAGCCGGCAAGGCATGTGGGGCCGGAGGTGTGCAGGAGGGGCCGGCTAGGCGGTAGCGGCCGGCTAGGTGAGAGGGGCTGGCTAGGCGGTAGGGGCCGGCTAGGCGGTAGGGGCCGGTTAGGCGGTAGGGGCTGGCTAGACGGTAAGGGCCGGCTAGGGGCGAGGGGCTGGCTGCGTGAGAGGGGCCGGCTAGGCGAGAGGGGCCGGCTAGGCGAGAGGGGCTGGCTACTTGGGAGGGGCCGGCTAAGCGCAAGGGGCTGTCTCGGCACAAGGGGCCGGCTACGGCGTGAAGGGCCGGCTAGGCGAGAGGGGCCGGCTAGGCGCGAGGGGCCGGCTACGGTGCTCGAGGGGCCGACTGGGCGCGAAGGGGGGGGGGGGGGGGGGGGGAGGGGAGGGCGGCTAGGCGCTAGGGGCCGGCTTCGGCGCGAGAGGGGCTGGCTGGGCGCGAAGGGTCCGGCTAGGTGTGAGGGGCCGGCTACGGCGCGAGGGGCTGGCTACTGCGAGAGAGGGGCCGGCTGGGCGCGAGGGGCCAGCTGGGCGCGAGGGGCCGGCTATGGCGCGGGAGGGGACAGCTGGGCGCGAGGGGCCGGCTAGGCACGAGGGGCCGGCTACGGTATGAGGGGGGGCCGGCTGGGTGCGAGGGGCCAGCTGGGCGCGAGGGGCCGGCTAGGCGCAAGGGGACGGCGGGCACGCTAGGGGCCGGCGGACGCGCTAGGGGCCGGCGAGGTGCTGTAGGCTAGGGCGCGGGGCGGAATCGGGTGGGTGGACCTAACCTACTCATGATACGATGTTTGAATACTAGAATGATTAGCAAGAAGAGAGAACAAGGGAGACATAGGGTTTGGGTTGTACTCTTTAAGAACACACACCTATTCTAGCCTATAACTTCTACATGCAAATGTATGTATGAGTTGACATTCAGAGCAGGAATATCCTGCTAAGCTACCTATTCACGCTTCCGTCGCGTAGTCTCTCCTCCCCTTTCACTTCCGCGCCGCCGTGGCGGCCTCCATGTGCTGCTGCGGCAGCCTCACCGCACGGCCGCGGCGACCTCGTCGAGCAGCCGTGGCGGCCTCGCCGCGCCTCCGCGGCGACTTCAACGTGCTGCCGTGGCCGCCACGTCCTGATGCCACGGCGGCCTCGACGCGTGGCGGCCTCGTCGTGATGCCGGGGGCTTCGATGCGCTAGTGCGCGGACGGCTGCGGCCAGAGCGCTGGTTTAGGCGCCAGCCAGCACGCCCGCACGCCAGCAAGTGCCGCGCCAACCACGACGCCTCGCTGAAGACACGCCCCCTCCCCTGCTCATCCCAGCTGCAGCTGATGGCTCCCTTCCCGGTCGTCGCCGGGCCGTGCCACGCCGCCGGGTGCCGCGAGCTTCGTAGTCGCCGCCGCAGTTGTCGAAGTCGCCGCCGCCACAGCAGGTGCCGCTGGCTCCGCCGCCACCTGCCACCGTCGACGCCGTTGTCGTTGTCGTAGAAGCTGCCGTTGACGCTGTTGCTGCCACCAGCCGCCGATATCGCCGCTTCGCGTAGAAGCCACACCTGCTGCAAGACACTGGGGTGCAAGGGCTTGGGGGTGTTGCGTGTGTTGGGCTGAGAAAAGCCCTTAGGATCTTTCCAGAGACCGAGTCCCAGTTGTAGAATGAGACTTGATTAGTGCAGCGGAAGTTGAGTAGTTGAACCCTTGTACTAGTATATGAGAACAAGTGATTGATTAAAGAAACAAGCATACAGCAACATATAAAAAATAGGAAAGTAAAGCAGTTGTAGAATACAGTTGCAGGAGCGGTTATCGAGTCGCACAGCGACTCGATTGTCGCTTCGGTTACCATCCGCGCTGTTGTAACGGTCAGTCGCAACCTCCAGTTGCGACTCTTCAAGTCCCTTCGCGTTCTTTGCACATCCCCTCGTGTAACCTCCGTTGACTCGCGTACCCGTTGCGATCTTCCTCGAGTGTAGTGTTACACTTCAGAAACGCTTAAGTCCTTTGAGACATTTCCAACACTCCCCTTCGTTTCTGGAGTGCTGGCGTGTTCAGATCCGGTGACGTTTGTCTGCCCGGTCAGCAGCATGCAGTAATCAATTTTTGCCTTCGCCAATTTCTTCGTCAGATAGTCTGCGGCCATTTCTGTCGTAGGGCAGTAACTGAGTTGAAGTCTCCCCTTCGCGATTTCATCCTTGACGAAGAAGTACCGCAGGGCGATGTGTTTGGTTTGGTTGGCGAAGCCGTCCTTGTTCGCGATTTTGATCGCAGATTGGTTGTCGCAGAGGAGTGAGAAGACGGGCAGGGTCGCAATCTTTGCTTCCTCTAGCAGCTCTCGTAGGTAGAGTCCTTCCTTGGTCGCAGTACAGAGGGCGATATATTCTGCTTCAGCTGAAGATAGTGCGATTAGTTCCTGCTTGCTCGACTGCCAGGAGATAGTCCCGATAGGTTCTAGTCGGTAGATGTAGCCCGTTCTCGATCATCGATTTTCCTTGTCTCCCGCGTGGTCGGCGTCGACGTATCCGAGTAGTCGTACGGACGGTGTCGTTACTTTGTTGTAGGTGAGCCCGGTCGTCAGCGTGGAGACGAAGTAGAGTAGTGCCCGATTAATTTCCTCGAGATATTTTCTTGTTCCGGCTGCTTCAGATGCGTCGCCAGTTGGCTCGCGCTGTAAGAGAGATCGGGTCGGCAGGTTACTGCTGCGAATAGTAGGCAGCCGAGCTTCTGCTGATACTCCTGGATTTGCTTCGCGGGGAGTTTTGCGGAGGTGCTGTTGTTGTTCCCGTAGCGGTAGGGAGTCGGGACCGTAGTCGGCGTTAGACCGAATTTCTTCGCGACAGTGCCTGCGTACTTTCCAGCATGTAGGTAGAGCGCCGAGTTGTCTTTGACGACATTCAGTCCCAAGTACTGGGTCACTGCGTCGGACACCGTGAGTGTCAAGTCTTCTTTCAGCTCCCCTTCGAACTCGGTGGCGATGTCGGTAGTGGAGCCGATGTAGAGCAGGTCGTCGACGTAAACGATGAGTAGGATATACTCTCTTCCCTTTTGCAGTCGGTACATGCCTTGGTCATGCGGCAGCTGTAGGAATCCGATTTTTACGAGGCGACCGTGAAGATGCTGCTGCCAGAGCCGCGGGGCTTGCTTGATCCCGTATAGGGATTTTATCAGCTGGCATACTTTCGTGGGGTCGTCGATGAATCCGTGGGGTTGCTCGACGAAGATCTCAGCGTCCACAGGTGCGTACAGAAAAGCATTTGCGACGCCGATTTGGCGCAGTGGTAGTTTCTTCGTGGCCGCGACGGCGAGTAGGATGCGCAATGAGGTGTGACGGGAGACTGGGGCGAATGTTTCTGTGTAGTCGGTTCCGTATCGTTGATCGAACCCTCGTACGACCCATCGAGCTTTGAATCGTTTGGTGGAGCCGTCCGCATTGGTCTTGATGCGGTACACCCATTTTCCCGAGAGGACGTTCTTCCCGTTGATGCTTGTTGCAGGTACCAGCTTCCATGTATTTCGGTCTTGCAGAGCCTTTAACTCCTTTTCCATCGCCTCCTTCCATTTCGCCTTATGTTCCCCCCCCAGAGCCTGCGACAGAGTCGAGGGCTCGCGCGGAGATGGCGGCAGCGGATGCTGGACGGAGACCCATAGGCCGAGTATCTGCAGTCCCGTTGGTGTGTGTCGAGGGGAATTTTCATTCCCAGAATAGGCTGCTTCGTCACCATCTTCTGGATTAGGTAAGAAGTTGGGGCCGATGCGTTCTGAGATATTCGTGTCGACCGGGTGGGGTGTAGCGTAACCTTGGTCAGCGAAGTGGTAGAGGGTGTCGAGGTTGTTGCTATCGAGAGGATTGTCTTCGTCGAGTGGAACAGGTACGGAACAGAAAGGGAGTGGTCCGGCAGCTTTTGAGGCTCCAGGTACGTCTTCTTCTGCTGCGTCAGCCTTGGCAGCACGGTCGGCGAAGGAACGAAGGCCCGCGAAGCCGTCGGTGGGGTCATGTGTGTTGGCAATGTTGTCCAGGTAGTGCTGCAGCGTCAGTCGCTCGTAGAAGATAACATCACGTGATGCCACTGTAGTTTTGTCTTGTAGGTCGAGGATTTTCCATGCGTGAAAATGTTGTGCAATGCCGAGGTGTAGCCCCCATCGTGCTCGTTGGGTGAAACGTCCTGCTCTGGCTGTGTGGGTCTGTACTGTACCATGCAACTGAAAACTCGAGGTAATTTTGTGCTGCCCCGTTTTCGTGTCCATAGCAGGTGCGGTGATGCGTTGTTGGGAAGTGATGACAAGGACAACAGGTTGTGCAGGTGGACTGCATGTGTCATCGCGTCTGGCCACAGTGTGGTGGGCAGTCTCATTCCCAGGAGCAGCTTCCGCATCGTCGTCTGCAAGGTCCGGTTCATGCGTTCTGTGACCCCCTGCTGCTGGTGAGCGTAGGGCAGAGACACCAGGTGTCTGATTCCTCTCTCCGCCAGATCGGTCCTGAAGCGTTGTGACTGGTATTCCAGTGCACCGTCTGACTGGAAGCTCTTGAGCTTTGTTCCTGATTCTCGTTCAGCGATGGGTAGCCATGTCGTGAAGCCGTCGAAGGCTTGATCACGCATCTTGAGGTTGTAGTGCCAGACATATCTTGTTGCTGCGTTGATAAACGTGATGACGTAGTT
This sequence comes from Closterium sp. NIES-67, assembly GCA_027943415.1. Taxonomy (NCBI): domain Eukaryota; kingdom Viridiplantae; phylum Streptophyta; class Zygnematophyceae; order Desmidiales; family Closteriaceae; genus Closterium; species Closterium sp. NIES-67. Next base: position 10,799 of record BQMB01001278.1, on the reverse strand, counting down.
GAAGTCGGCCTCCGTGTCGTCTCGAGGCATGTTTAAGATGTCGCTGTAAACCTTTTCCATCGGTGCATATGCAGGCGCACTTGTATTGTGATGTGATGGGAAGGGTTGATGGGGAAGATCTGCTTCGGGGCACGTGAAGCACCGTGCGCGAGGTCTTCGAAGTTCTTGGCCGCTTGGTGTAAGAAGAGCGTTGCGTTCTAATACTTTGGCTTGGATTGTTTGTAGTACGGTGCTGTTTGCAGGATGCCCAAGGCGTTTGTGCCAGATGTCGTCGAAAGCTCGATGGCCGGGCGAGCGTTGGTACATGTCGGTGTTGGAGAAGAATGCGACGACCGTGGCGGGACTTCGGCAGACTTCTCGTGTGATGGGCATAAGTTGATCTGCTTCAGTTGGCGGTCCGCGGATCGCTGGTGGTGGTACTCGGCTGGGTCCTGCTGCTGCTACTGCAGGTGATGGTTGGGAAGAGACACTTGCTGGTACTTGTCTTTCTTGTCTGATGACTGCTAATGCTCGTGTTCTCTCTGCTGCAGGTATGGTGTTGGAGTACCAGAATCCATCGGGGTTGAAGTCGGGATCAAGATCCGGCGGGTGTGTCCAGGCGGCGAACGACACGATTCCGTCACTGTCGGCAGTACCGCGTTCGGGGACGAAGTCCAATACGAAGACGCCAGACTTCATGAGAGCACGACTGATGAAGAGACCGCCCTTCCCGTGGTAAAGGCAAAACTCTTTGGAGTAGGAGTCGCACTCCAGGTGAATCCCTTTTGCCATCAGCTGGCTGACGCTTAGTAAGTTGTATCCCAAGTTGTCGACATGAGGACTTGTTGAGTTAAGTGTCATCCATGGAGTTTGTCCATGACTGTAACTAACACTCCTTGTCTGTTTGTTTTCAGGTTTTCGTTGTTGGCGACGGTGATGATGACGTCGCGGGTTAGGCGTCGGTCTCATTGCATGAAGCGTCCGGAAGAACACATGCGTTGACCGCAGCAGCTGTCCAAGAACCAGGTGTTTCGCCCGGTGGGTTCGGCGTTGGCGACCGCAGCGTATGTCGGGTTGACCTCAAGTCCTTGTGAGCGCGGCGGCGGAAGTTCTTCTTCGTCTGGTGCGTAAGTGGGTGGTGATCCGGGTGCGCAATTGTCGATGTGTACCATGCAGTTGATGATGTTCGATGTCCCTTGTGCAGATATGGAAGAGCGCCTTGGAGTGCTTTCTTGAGTGGAGGCGACGTGTGGGTCTACTGGACGATAAACACGAGGACGTGCGCACATGACTTTGGAATGTCCGGAGGTCTGACAGTTGTGGCAGAACGGTGGCACGAAGGTGAGTCCTTTGTTGTCGCGTTGATCTTGTTTGCCGCGTCGATTGTAGTTGTTGTCGTTCCCTCGTTGAGTGTAGAAAACTAACTGCTGCTGCTTCCTTGGTTGTCTTTCGTCGAACAGGGCCATCTCCTGTTGTTCGGCGTGAAGCTCGGCGCAGAGGTGCATCTCCGAGATCCTTCCGTGGGCGCGAAGAAGCGAGCGTGTGGTTCTCCATTCTGGCCCGAGCTCGGCGAGGACAAGCGTCATGAAGCTTTCTTCAGTGATTGTTCCTCCGCACCGAAGCAGGCGGTCGCGGAGGGTCTGGCAGCGACTCATATACTGCATCGCCTTTTCCCCGGTCTTCATGTGTATTGTTGTCAGTTGTTGCATGAGTCTGCTTTGTGTCACGCTGTCGTTTGCTTGATAGAGACACTTGAGATGATGCCATGCGAGTTCCGCGGAGTTTCCATAGCTCCGATATGTTCTGATGCTCTGCTGTTCTTGTGGTGATAGGTTCTGCAGGAGAACTGTGTACGCCAGCAGCGACTGATAAGTAAATATTTCTTGCTCCTTTGCAGTGCCGTTGCTTGGGAATGGCAGGGACCCGTTGAAGTATCCCAAGAGATGCGCAGCCTCCATCAGCAGCTCGAACTCAAAGCTCCAGGTAAAGAAATCGTGTCCGTTGAATGGTGAGGATGTTTGCAGTTTAATCACGTGTGAAAACTGCGCCTGGAGACTCAAAATCTCGTTTGGTGTTTGTTGTGATGCAGCTGCTGTTGGTTGGGCACGGGGCGGCATGAACTCGAATGTCCCCGTTGAAGAGTGATAAGGCGCAAAGGTAGGCGCTTGATTGTGTCGCCCGAACGATGAGTTGTCGAGGCTCATCGGCGCTAATCCCATGTTTCCTCCGTTGCTTTGTGTTGAATGCGCAGGTGTCCTTGTCTGCTGCTGCTGGTCGAAGTGCGACATGAAGCTGAAGAACCTTTCCATAAGGTTCGGATCCACGCTTGAAGAGGGTGATGGAGTCACCATTTCCGGTGTTCTTCCTGTTGTTTCTTGAGCAGCGCCGGTCTCGGTTTGCAGTCCTGAAGTGTGCAATCCAGAGTTGCCGGGTTGAGTGTCTTGGGCGCTGGGTGAGCCCGTAGAGATTTTCTTGCCCTTGCTGTCCATGATTGTAATCAATGAAGTCGTTTGAATTGCAGATTGTAGATAGAGCGTAGTTGCTGGGAGTTTGGTCTCTGACCAGCTCTCATACCATGTTGGGCTGAGAAAAGCCCTTAGGATCTTTCCAGAGACTGGGTCCCAGTTGTAGAATGAGACTTGAGTAGTGCAGCGGAAGTTGAGTAGTTGAACCCTTGTACTAGTATATGAGAACAAGTGATTGATTAAAGAAGCAAGCATACAGCAATATATAGAAAATAGGAAAGTAAAGCAGTTGTAGAATACAGTTGCAGGAGCGGTTATCGAGTCGCACAGCGACTCGATTGTCGCTTCGGTTACCATCCGCGCTGTTGTAACGGTCAGTCGCAACTGTTAGAATATACCATGCTATGCTAGTTGTGTATATTGTGTTTACATTCCTAGTTGGGTGTACACCTGTGTTGGGGTGTCAATCCAACCCAATTGTGGTTGGAGCCCCCAAACACAAGGACCACAATTGTGGGGGCACCACAAGTGGGTTGGCTAAACCACTGGTGGTACACCACACTTGGACCACCTCCAACTGGTGGTCAACCACATTTGGAAGGACCCTCCCTCCCTTGTAATTGGTCCTAACCCCCCTTTCCCTTCCAACCTTCCCTTCCTAGCTCATCCCTCTCTTCCTATGTAATGCCTTTGCTTCATCAATAAACTGAACCTTTCTGTTTCTAACATGGTATAGAGCAATAATGGCTCACGCCAATTTTTAAATCCCGATCCTTCCCCACGCTTCCGCCCCGTCCCCTTCCGACGTGCACCTCATTGTCGTCCCCTCCATCGCCGCTGCTAGACTCCTAGCCGCCGCCTCTCAACTAGTTTTCTGTTGGGTGGATTTTCAAAAACCCCCAATGCGCCAAACGCTATAGCTCACTCGATAGTTGACAAAATTGAGTGATTCGACTTGCAAAAGAACGCTCTTTGTCAGCTACAACGTCGTAAAATTTCGGACTGTTTCATCGCTTGGATTGTAAGATATCGCTTTCCGAAGTTTGCAGACTTTCCTGGATGTGATCACGAAGTGCTACTGAAATTTCTACCAAGTCCTATTTTCATCAGCTAACTGCCATCTTTCCCCATCTTTTGCCTCCTCACCTGCACCTGCTCATCGCCGCCTTACCACTGCTACAGCCGTAGCAGTGGTAAGGTCCGGTTCATTCTTTCTGCGACCCCCTGTTGCTGGTGAGCGTAGGGTAGAGACACCAGGCGTCTGATTCCTCTTTCCGCCAAGGAGGTCCTGAATCGTTGTGACTGGTATTCCAGTGCGCCGTCGGATTGGAAACTCTTTAGCTTAGTTCCTGATTCTCGTTCAGCGATGGGGAGCCATGTCGTGAAGGCTTTGAAGGCTTGGTCTCGCGTTTTGAGGTTGTAGTGCCAAACATATCTTGTTGCTGCATCGATGAACATGATGACATAGTTGAAGTCGGCTTCAGTGTCGTCTCGAGGCATGTTTAAGATGTCGCTGTAAACTTTTTCCATCGGTGCGTATGCAGGTGCGCTCGGATTGTGATGCGATGTAAAAGGTTGGTGGGGAAGATCTGCTTCGGGGCACGTGAAGCATCGTGCGCGAGGTCGTCGTAGTTCTTGGCCACTTGTTGTAAGGAGAGCGTTTCGTTCTAACACTTCGGCTTGGATGGTTTGTAGTACCGTGCTGTTTGCAGGATGCCCAAGGCGTTGGTGCCAGATGTCGTCGGAAGCGCGATGGCCGCGCGAGCGTTGGTACATGTCGGTGTTGGAGAAGAACGCGACGACCGTGGCGGGACTTCGGCAGACTTCTCGTGTGATGGGGATAAGTTGATCTGCTTCGGTTGGCGGTCCTCGGATCGCCGGTCGTGGTATTCGGCTGGGTCCTGCTGCTGCTACTGCAGGTGATGGTTGGGAAGGGACGCTTGCTGGTACTTGTCTTTCTTGTCTGATGACTGCTAACGCTCGTGTTCTTTCTGCTGCAGGTATGGTGTTGGAGTACCAGAATCCATCTGGGGTGAAGTCGGGGTCAAGATCTGGCGGGTGCGTCGAGGCTGCGAACGACACGATGCCATCGCTGTCGGCAGTACCGCGGTCGGGGACGAAGTCCAACATGAAGACACCGGACTTCAGATGAGCACGACCGGTGAAGAGGCCGCCTTCCCGTGGTAAAGGCGAAACTCGTTGAGTCCGAGTCGCACTCCAAGTGAATCCCTTTTGCCATTAGCTGGCTGACGCTTAGCAGATTGTATCCCAAGTTGTCGACGATTAGAACCTTGTTGAGTTGCAGGATGACATTTGTGTTAGAAACAGAAAAGGTTCAGTTTATTGATGAAGCAAAGGCATTACATAGGAAGAGAGGGATGAGCTAGGAAGGGAAGGTTGGAAGGGAAAGGGGGGTTAGGACCAATCACAAGGGAGGGAGGATCCTTCCAAATGTGGTTGACCACCAGTTGGAGGTGGTCCAAGTGTGGTGTACCACCAGTGGTTTAGCCAACCCACTTGTGGTGCCCTCACAATTGTGGTCCTTGTGTTTGGGGGCTCCAACCACAATTGGGTTGGATTGACACCCCAACACAGGTGTACACCCAACTAGGGATGTAAACACAATATACACAACTAGCATAGCATGGTATATTCTAACAATTTGTTTCCATGGACTGTAACTGAACCACTCCTTGTCTGTTTGTTTTCAGGTTCTCGTTGTTGGCGACGGTGATTATGACGTCGCGGTTGAGGTGTCGCTCTCGTTGCACGAAGCGTCCGGAAGAACACATGTGTTGACCGCAACAGCTATCCAAGAACCAGGTGTTTCGTCCGGTGGGTTCGGCGTTGGCGACTGCAGCGTATGTCGGGTTGACCTGAAGTCCTTGTGAGCAAGGCGGCGGTAGTTCTTCTTCATCAGGAGCGTAAGTTGGCGGTGATCCGGGTGCGCAGTTGTCAATGTGTACCATGCAGTTAATGATGTTTGGTGTATTTTGTGCAGATGTGGGAGAGCGCCTCGGCGGACTTTCTTGAGTGGAAGCGACTTGTGGGTCTACTGGGCGATAAGCTCGGGGACGTGTACAGTTGACTTTGGAGTCTCCGGATGTTTGGCAGTTGTGGCAGAACGGTGGTACAATGGTGAGTCCTCTGTTGTCGCGTTGATCTTGCCTGCCGCGTCGGTTGTAGTTGTTGTCGTGTCTTCGTTGAGTGTAGAAGACTAATGGTTGTTGTTTCCTTGGTTGTCTTTCTTCAAACAGGTCCATGTCCTGTTGTTCAGCATGGAGCTCGGCGCAGAGGTGCATCTCCGAGATTCGTCCGTGGGCGCGAAGGAGGGAGCGGGTGGTTCGCCATTCTGGCCCGAGCCGAGCGAGGACAAGCGTCACAAAGCTTTCTTTAGTGATTTTTCCTCCGCACCGAAGCAGGCGGTCGCGGAGTGTTTGGCATCGACTCATATACTGCATCGCCTTTCCCCGGTCTTCATCTGTATTGTTGTCAGCTACTGCATGAGTCTGCTTTGTGTCACGCTGTCGTTTGCTTGATAGAGACACTTGAGGTGATGCCATGCGAGTTCCGCGGAGTTTCCGTAGCTCCGATACGTTCTGATGCTCTGTTGTTCTTGTGGTGACAGGTTCCGCAGGAGAACTGTATACGCCAGCAGCGACTGATACGTGAAAATTTCTTGCTCTTTTCCAGTGCCGTTGCTTGGGAATGGCAGGGACCCGTTGAAGTATCCCAAGAGATGCGCAGCCTCCATCAGCAGCTCGAATTCAAAGCTCCAGGTAAAGAAGTCGTGTCCGTTGAACGGTGAGGATGTCTGCAGTTTGATCACGTGTGAAACTGCGCCTGGAGACTAAGTATCTCGTTTGGTGTTTGTTGTGAAGCAGCTGCTGTTGGTTGGGCACGGGGCGGCATGAACTCGAACGTCTCCGGTGAAGAGTGATAAGGCGCAAAGGTAGGCACTTGATTATGTCGCCCGAACGATGAGTTGTCGAGACTCATCGGCGCTAATCCCATGTTTCCTCCGTTGCTCTGTGTTGAGTGCGCAGGTGTCCTTGTCTGCTGCTGCTGGTCGAAGTGCGGCATGAAGCTGAAGAACCTTTCCATAAGGTTCGGATCCATGCTTGAAGAGGGTGATGGGGTCACCATTTTCGGTGCTCTTCCTGTTGTTTCTTGAGCAGCGCCGGTCTCGGTTTGCAGTCCTGAAGTGTGCAATCCAGAGTTGCCGGGTTGAGTGTCTTGGGCGCTGGGTGAGCCCGTATAGATTTTCTTGCCCTTGCTGTCCATAACTTGTAATCAATGAAGTCGTTGGTGTGCAGATTGTGGATAGAGCGTAGTTGCTGGGAGTTTGGTCTCTGACCAGCTCTCATACCATATTGGGCTAAGAAAAGCCCTTAGGATCTTTCCAGAGACTAGGTCCCAGTTGAAGAATGAGACTGGAATAGTGCAGCGGAAGTTGAGTAGTTGAACCCTTGTACTAGTATATGAGAACAAGTGATTGATTAAAGTGAACAAGCATACAGCAATATATAGAAAGTAGAAAACAAGCAGTTATAGAATACAGTTGAATGGCGGTTTATCGAGTCGCACAGCGACTCGATTGTCGCTTCGGTTACCATTCTTGCAGTTGTAACGGTCAGTCGCAACTGTTAGAATATACCATGCTATGCTAGTTGTGTATATTGTGTTTACATTCCTAGTTGGGTGTACACCTGTGTTGGGGTGTCAATCCAACCCAATTGTGGTTGGAGCCCCCAAACACAAGGACCACAATTGTGGGGGCACCACAAGTGGGTTGGCTAAACCACTGGTGGTACACCACACTTGGACCACCTCCAACTGGTGGTCAACCACATTTGGAAGGACCCTCCCTCCCTTGTAATTGGTCCTAACCCCCCTTTCCCTTCCAACCTTCCCTTCCTAGCTCATCCCTCTCTTCCTATGTAATGCCTTTGCTTCATCAATAAATTGAACCTTTCTGTTTCTAACATGGTATAGAGCAATAATGGCTCACGCCAATTTTTAAATCCCGATCCTTCCCCACGCTTCCGCCCCGTCCCCTTCCGACGTGCACCTCATTGTCGTCCCCTCCATCGCCGCTGCTAGACTCCTAGCCGCCGCCTCTCAACTAGTTTTCTGTTGGGTGGATTTTCAAAAACCCCCAATGCGCCAAACGCTATAGCTCACTCGATAGTTGACAAAATTGAGTGATTCGACTTGCAAAAGAACGCTCTTGGTGTCAGCTACAACGTCGTAAAATTTCGGACTGTTTCATCGCTTGGATTGTAAGATATCGCTTTCCGAAGTTTGCAGACTTTCCTGGATGTGATCACGAAGTGCTACTGAAATTTCTACCAAGTCCTATTTTCATCAGCTAACTGCCATCTTTCCCCATCTTTTGCCTCCTCACCTGCACCTGCTCATCGCCGCCTTACCACTGCTACAGCCGTAGCAGTGGTAAGGTCCGGTTCATTCTTTCTGCGACCCCCTGTTGCTGGTGAGCGTAGGGTAGAGACACCAGGCGTCTGATTCCTCTTTCCGCCAAGGAGGTCCTGAATCGTTGTGACTGGTATTCCAGTGCGCCGTCGGATTGGAAACTCTTTAGCTTAGTTCCTGATTCTCGTTCAGCGATGGGGAGCCATGTCGTGAAGGCTTTGAAGGCTTGGTCTCGCGTTTTGAGGTTGTAGTGCCAAATCTTGTTGCTGCATCGATGAACATGATGACATAGTTGAAGTCGGCTTCAGTGTCGTCTCGAGGCATGTTTAAGATGTCGCTGTAAACTTTTCCATCGGTGCGTATGCAGGTGCGCTCGGATTGTGATGCGATGTAAAAGGTTGGTGGGGAAGATCTGCTTCGGGGCACGTGAAGCATCGTGCGCGAGTCGTCGTAGTTCTTGGCCACTTGTTGTAAGGAGAGCGTTTCGTTCTAACACTTCGGCTTGGATGGTTTGTAGTACCGTGCTGTTTGCAGGATGCCCAAGGCGTTGGTGCCAGATGTCGTCGGAAGCGCGATGGCCGCGCGAGCGTTGGTACATGTCGGTGTTGGAAAGAACGCGACGACCGTGGCGGGACTTCGGCAGACTCTCGTGTGATGGGGATAAGTTGATCTGCTTCGGTTGGCGGTCCTCGGATCGCCGGTCGTGGTATTCGGCTGGGTCCTGCTGCTGCTACTGCAGGTGATGGTTGGGAAGGGACGCTTGCTGGTACTTGTCTTTCTTGTCTGATGACTGCTAACGCTCGTGTTCTTTCTGCTGCAGGTATGGTGTTGGAGTACCAGAATCCATCTGGGGTGAAGTCGGGGTCAAGATCTGGCGGGTGCGTCGAGGCTGCGAACGACACGATGCCATCGCTGTCGGCAGTACCGCGGTCGGGGACGAAGTCCAACATGAAGACACCGGACTTCAGATGAGCACGACCGGTGAAGAGGCCGCCCTTCCCGTGGTAAAGGCGAAACTCGTTGGAGTCCGAGTCGCACTCCAAGTGAATCCCTTTTGCCATTAGCTGGCTGACGCTTAGCAGATTGTATCCCAAGTTGTCGACGATTAGAACCTTGTTGAGTTGCAGGATGACATTTGTGTTAGAAACAGAAAAGGTTCAGTTTATTGATGAAGCAAAGGCATTACATAGGAAGAGAGGGATGAGCTAGGAAGGGAAGGTTGGAAGGGAAAGGGGGGTTAGGACCAATCACAAGGGAGGGAGGATCCTTCCAAATGTGGTTGACCACCAGTTGGAGGTGGTCCAAGTGTGGTGTACCACCAGTGGTTTAGCCAACCCACTTGTGGTGCCCTCACAATTGTGGTCCTTGTGTTTGGGGGCTCCAACCACAATTGGGTTGGATTGACACCCCAACACAGGTGTACACCCAACTAGGGATGTAAACACAATATACACAACTAGCATAGCATGGTATATTCTAACAATTTGTTTCCATGGACTGTAACTGAACCACTCCTTGTCTGTTTGTTTTCAGGTTCTCGTTGTTGGCGACGGTGATTATGACGTCGCGGTTGAGGTGTCGCTCTCGTTGCACGAAGCGTCCGGAAGAACACATGTGTTGACCGCAACAGCTATCCAAGAACCAGGTGTTTCGTCCGGTGGGTTCGGCGTTGGCGACTGCAGCGTATGTCGGGTTGACCTGAAGTCCTTGTGAGCAAGGCGGCGGTAGTTCTTCTTCATCAGGAGCGTAAGTTGGCGGTGATCCGGGTGCGCAGTTGTCAATGTGTACCATGCAGTTAATGATGTTTGGTGTATTTTGTGCAGATGTGGGAGAGCGCCTCGGCGGACTTTCTTGAGTGGAAGCGACTTGTGGGTCTACTGGGCGATAAGCTCGGGGACGTGTACAGTTGACTTTGGAGTGTCCGGATGTTTGGCAGTTGTGGCAGAACGGTGGTACAATGGTGAGTCCTCTGTTGTCGCGTTGATCTTGCCTGCCGCGTCGGTTGTAGTTGTTGTCGTGTCTTCGTTGAGTGTAGAAGACTAATGGTTGTTGTTTCCTTGGTTGTCTTTCTTCAAACAGGTCCATGTCCTGTTGTTCAGCATGGAGCTCGGCGCAGAGGTGCATCTCCGAGATTCGTCCGTGGGCGCGAAGGAGGGAGCGGGTGGTTCGCCATTCTGGCCCGAGCCGAGCGAGGACAAGCGTCACAAAGCTTTCTTTAGTGATTTTTCCTCCGCACCGAAGCAGGCGGTCGCGGAGTGTTTGGCATCGACTCATATACTGCATCGCCTTTCCCCGGTCTTCATCTGTATTGTTGTCAGCTACTGCATGAGTCTGCTTTGTGTCACGCTGTCGTTTGCTTGATAGAGACACTTGAGGTGATGCCATGCGAGTTCCGCGGAGTTTCCGTAGCTCCGATACGTTCTGATGCTCTGTTGTTCTTGTGGTGACAGGTTCCGCAGGAGAACTGTATACGCCAGCAGCGACTGATACGTGAAAATTTCTTGCTCTTTTCCAGTGCCGTTGCTTGGGAATGGCAGGGACCCGTTGAAGTATCCCAAGAGATGCGCAGCCTCCATCAGCAGCTCGAATTCAAAGCTCCAGGTAAAGAAGTCGTGTCCGTTGAACGGTGAGGATGTCTGCAGTTTGATCACGTGTGAAAACTGCGCCTGAGACTAAGTATCTCGTTTGGTGTTTGTTGTGATGCAGCTGCTGTTGGTTGGGCACGGGGCGGCATGAACTCGAACGTCTCCGGTGAAGAGTGATAAGGCGCAAAGGTAGGCACTTGATTATGTCGCCCGAACGATGAGTTGTCGAGACTCATCGGCGCTAATCCCATGTTTCCTCCGTTGCTCTGTGTTGAGTGCGCAGGTGTCCTTGTCTGCTGCTGCTGGTCGAAGTGCGGCATGAAGCTGAAGAACCTTT